>VZRO01005607.1:392630-504433 GCA_013397915.1 Daphoenositta chrysoptera | reverse complement strand
GCTCCCCGAGTTGTGACGGGGTCCCGCGGGGCTCCCCGGGCCGTGATGGGGTCGCGCTCCCCGGGCTGTGACGGGGTCTCGGTGCCCGGAGCGGGAGGGGGTCCCGCGGGCGCTGCCCCGCGCTCTGAGGGAAGGGAGCGGAGGGCAGGCAGCGCTGGGGCCGTCCCCATCCCTTCCCCGGGGAGTTGGAGCGGTCGCTGCGCCCTGGCACGTTCGCGAGTGTCAAACACCTGTGCCCCGCCACAGCTGAGGCAGCGGGGACAGGGGGTGGCGGTGCGAGGCTCCGCGCGGTGCAGGGACAACCGCGGGCCGGGAACGCGCCGAGCGCGGGGGCCCCGGCGCAGCACAGGGGTGCGGGTCCCCGGCCACCGAGCCAGGCCTAGAGCAAGGCGAGCCCCTCCAGAGATGGGGAACAAGCAGGACGGAGGGAGGTGCGAGAGATGTGGAAGTTTGTGGTCGCTCACACCGGGCAAAGCCCGCTCTCGGGAGGTCTGGCACGCGGTTGCTTGGAATTCCCAGCCTCGGTGCGATCGGTTGTGGTTCAGCTCAACGGGCTGGGCCCTCTCCTCCCGCGGGCTGCAGAAGCACCGGGCGGTACCTCGGTGTGCGAACATCCCGCGAGCCGGGCACCTCCTGCGCCTCCTCCCCGCGGTGCAGGCCGGGTGACACAAGAACTGCCAAGCCTCCTGCGTCCCTTGTCCCCGAACGAGCGGAGCCCAAGGATGATCAGACACCCAGCAGACCCAGGGCACGCTGGTTGCATTGGTTATTTACTTCTCAGCCTCTCCCCCTGTTAATATCACACCTCTTTTCACACCCTCTTCCCGTTTTTCCTGTGTTTCAACATCCCTCTTGCCTGCTTGTTGCCACTGGTTTTCATTCTTTATCCTTCCTTCTTTAGTAGTCCTTTAACTTTTTCACGCCCCTCCTTTTTTTGTTGTTGTCTGATTTTAGCTTTCTCCTGGGGCATTCAACAAAGCAAGCAGTAGAGAATAAATGAAACTTTTTCAAGTGGATACCAAGCAAGCAATACCACCAGAGCATTTCAGCTATTTCCAGGATTCCAGTCTCTGTGTATGCCATCTTCTCTTTCCTTTTGTTAGGCTTGCTTATTTAGGCACCTTCTCTGCAAAGTTTAATGTTTTTGCGTTATGAGTAATCCCATTTTAGATGAGAGAAGATGACTGTGTGCTAACTAAATTGCTATATTTGTGAACATAAATGATCTTAAATTACACTCTGGAGGAACCTCCCCTTCTCCCCATTGATTTTATGTGCTTTAAGAAGCCTGGCCACTGGTTTTAGGTCTCTAGCCTCACTGCCTGAAACCAAGGCAGAATTTTCACATAACTTAGTTTAAATTAACACCATTCAATAAGAATTCTCATGTTTTCTGAATTAGTTCATGCATCTTTTCAGGCTCAAACCTTAGACTGGAAGCTCTGTGGGGCAGGGGCTACCTACTTTGGCCAAATGTCCAGTACAATCAAGCCCTGAACTCATCCGATATATTTATATACTGGAAATTATAGAAATAGCAAATAACTGATTTCAGATAGAAACTTTTGGGCATTAATTTTCTGACCATAATTGCTATTAGGAGATTTAATAAATCAGATTCAAACACTGCCCTTTTAAAGACTATTTTTTTCCCCTTTGAGATTAATGCGACAATCAAAATCCACCGTGAGAATTCTTTTTCCTTTTTGACTTTAATGTCTTCCATAAGCTAAACATATTTCTAAATAAGACTGAATTTTCGCAAGGCCAGAGGAAGCCTTGCACATCAACACCCAGCGAGTTGGAGTGGCATGAAGCAATATAAAATCATAAAGGCTGTAGTAAAAGCAGTACCCTTGAGAGGTGACTGTCCATGGAGAGAAGAACTGCTCTGAAACTTAGAAAATGCTCAAGGTTTGAGAATTAATGCCAGGCAGCTGTCCAGTTCAACTAAGCATATACAAATCAACCATAGGCATGAATATTATTATTTCTCTGTAATTTTGTTAAAGACAAGGCAAAGTTACTAAAGCCTAACAATCATACAGTAATATCTTGTCAGTTATAAAGTATCCAGATGGTTTATTTGAATGGAGTCCAGCAGTACGTAATCTGAATGTGTACAAACTACTAAGCCTCCCTATAGCTGAAATAAGTATTTCAGAATATTACTTTAAAAGTAAGGTTTCATTATTTTCCTTCCCTTTTGACCGATGTGCAAAACACTCTGTTTTCTTACACTGCCAGCTACAGAAATATCAGTGTATTGTGTATTAATCCTATACAAAAATTGGCTGTGTTTGTATGGCAAGATGTCAAGCAAAGGTTCCATTTGTTTGTTTTTGTTTTTATCATCCTTGCATATGCCCCACTGGAGGGAAATGGGAAAGAGCTCTTCCCTGACGCAGGAGGAGAGAGGAAAGCCCAGTCAACAGCATTCTGGAAATCCCTCATTGCCAGCTGGCAGGAACGTGGCTCTGCTCTGCATGGGATCCAGGGAGAAAATCATGGGTGACACACCTGACAGGGGGAGACACTGAGAAAAACTAATGACAGCTTCTGAGTGAAGCAGTAGGGTATTAACTAAAAATAATAATTTTGTTTAGAGAAGACTGGAAAGCTCAATAGTGATATTTGTGCTTCATCTCAGGTTCCTCCATAGATATCACAATGTGGACAATAAAAACAGGAATTCCATAGACATCACAATGAGATTTTTTTTTAATATAATTTTTTTTAATGGACTTCATAGAGGTATGTCCAATGTGAGTAGATGATAGGAAAAAAATACTTCTTTTTAGTAAAGAACTTGGATTGTCCCTAAAATAAGTGGGAGGGAATAAATGTGAACATAGATTTACAAAGGTCAGAGGTAACTTCGGGTCCAAAATGAAGGATAAAAAATAACTGGAAGATGAATTTGCAATGCACCCTAATCATAGCAAAATGAAACACCTTTTTTTTCTGAATTCCAACCCAACTGGAGTCCGAGTCACAACAACCTTCTCCTCATCCTTAACAATGAAATTTCTCAGGGCCCAGGCGAAGGCTGGTAACCTGCCCTAGTGAGCTCTGAGCTTCTGTCCTGAGCATGCAAAGCCCTGATGGTGCTAACTCTGAGTAACGGCTTGAAAAGGAAGAAAAAACAGTATTAGCTTTTTGCTGGGTTAATGTTTAATGCCTTGGATTCCTTGAGAAAGAGTACCCACAATTATATTAACAAATGTAGGCCATTGACGTGAGAACAAGAAGAGACTGAAATTAGTGTGTCATTCTTTGTGCCCACATTTTTCTAGACGCACTCGTACTTGACACTTGTATTCAATTTAGTTCTGACATTTCAGCTGAGGTTTTTTTGGAATTGTGGATTAAAACTTCCCACCTAAACATCAAGGATTTTACATAAAACTGATGAATCTAAATGTCTAAGTATCAATAGAAAAACGATCCTTTCTCTTAGGTGATTAAATGTATTGTATTAATGTGTGCATAACGCAGAATCAATAAATAATGAATTACCACTGATTGTAATTGAATGTTTTCATAATTTTATTGTCAGCCATGATAAATAATCAGTACATTTATACTGCATTAAATTAATTAGTGTGTCATTTCTATTACATACATCAGCAGTGAAGTAATGCAGTGACATCTGTTTCTAATGTTTTAAAGATGTGGTATTCCTTATTAAGTAAAAGGAAGAGTTATTAGAGGTATTTCCTGTGATTGGCAGTTATACTGGTACAGTCAAAGGGATCAAATAAAGGAACTTGCACTCTTGGCAAATGCTGCAATTCAACCCTTAATAGCAGCAAGTAACAATGATTGGGGTGAATTTTGCTTCTTTAGGATTTCAGAAAATCCTGCCCACCTTTCTAGAGAAAGTAAGAGCAGATCCTTTCTCCCTAATACAGTTGGGAAGATTCTAACATGTAAAACAATGAAAGCTCTACAGAAGAACCAGGCATCCACGTCCATTTCTGTATCCATTTTTCTGCCTCAGACATCTGTATATAGAAAGGAATTCCCTGCTAAGTGCTCATTAAAAAGTCTCAGATTAAGCCTTTTTTGGCTGTGATGTTCATACGTGGAAGTCTCTGTACTATGGGGTCTGTAATCTTCCTTGGAAGTCACACTAATGTGACATATCTCAGCATTGTGCTGCTGTTCATTGTTACCTGCAACAGAAATAGCAAATTGGGGATATGTTGCAAACATGGAAATCTGAAAGTGAAAGAGCAGCCTGGGAGGAACAGAATAAATAGAAGGGAACATACAAGAAATAAGCAAACTGTGCCAGAAGGAGGGCTGGTTTCTAGACGACTCCAGATATTATAAATGGGATGACCACTTGGGTGATGTGAGTAAAACACACTGAGCAACAACAGTTACAACAAAAGAAGTCTGGGGTTCTTGATTAATGCTGTCTTTTCCAAGACACACAGAGTCATCCTTAACCTTTCTGTACCACTACACCATCATTAAAAAGAAAATTGGAAAGCCTAATGTTAGAGCTTACCTGACCAGAGTTCTTCATCCACAAGGCAGTTTTTAATTTTAACCTTAAATTTTTCATACTAACAATGGGCATCATGATATTTCAGCAAAATAAAATAGTTCAGACTTGTTTTATTCTTTTCGGTGCAAGTCTCACACATTGCTTCTGACTGATCACTACTTGCACAAATTTGGGAGGGTGGTGTCTGGAAGAGCGGTGTGCACCCAGCAGTTTGTCCCCACGGCTTGCCCGGGCACAGGGAGCTGTGGCTGGTTCGGGAGAGCCCGTGCGGGCAGGCTGCGGGGGCTGCTCGCTGCCAGAGCTGCACACTCAGTTCCCGGTGTGCTCGCTGTGCTCCAGCCGGCGCCTCCGGGCTCCCTCCGAGCACTGAGCGTGAGCCGGGGCCTCCTCGTGGGACAGCCCTTGTCAGACACAGCCCTGGAGATCATTTCTGCAGTTCACAGAACCTGCCCCGAGCTCCCAGCTCACGCTCTACGTGAGGCATGAAGGATGTGACCATTTACCACAGAGCCTGAGATAACTAAAGCACAAACATACTCTCTCAAACAAGGTCCCATCTACTTTTGCTATTCATCAAAATGTCACTTGTGTTATCAGTGCAGAGATGTGACCTGCCATGTTTGGCACTATCACTTTCGTCTAACAGATGTGTAAATACCTTTTCTGAAAGCCAGCAATACATTTGTCATACAAAAATGTGAGTGCTACTTTTAAGCTTGCTCCAATGAAATCCATGAATACAGGATGCAGTCATTGCTAATGATCCCCCCACTTTAATCTGGATTTTGATTGAGGAGAGAGGGCAGCAAAAGAACCAGGACATCGGTGGAACGAGGCTGTTTTACACAAGATACAATCATCATTAAGGTTCAATATTGTTTGCACCTTTTCTTCTTCAGGAAGAAAAATTAATACTATTAGATGTGTATTGAGGTTAAAACACACTTCATAGCAAAGCACTGTGACACAATATATTCAGTAAGTCGTTATACCCAAATGCTTGTTACTATTCCCAGAGGAACAAGATTAACCTCATCTCTCACTCTCCACGTCTGCAGGTCAGCTAAAGAAAGCAAAAGTTTTCCTGCACTGTCTGTCTGAGCATCTCAGCCCTAATCTGAAGGCACCACCATCTAGTGGGATAAGAAGGTATTTAATTTTCTTTACATTTTTTGGGTATTTTTAAACATGGATATCACATTCTACTTCAAGTTACAAAAAAAAAAGTTTGTAGGGTTTTTTTTTTTTTTATACATAGAACGCTCATGTGGCCCTTCCATTAATTCTCATTTCTGTTTTAACTGCAAAGCATTTT
The DNA here is from genome assembly GCA_013397915.1 of Daphoenositta chrysoptera. Lineage (NCBI taxonomy): Eukaryota > Metazoa > Chordata > Aves > Passeriformes > Daphoenositta > Daphoenositta chrysoptera. The sequence goes on along the minus strand of VZRO01005607.1, from coordinate 498,599 downwards.
CCAATAAAAATCCTAGAAGTAATTTCCTTGAAAATAGGTTTTCATAAACAGAATTTTATCAATGAGAAAACAATTTATAGATATCCAGACTCAGTGGAAGTGTAATTGATTTATTGACTAAATATTTTCAGTATTTTATTGAATCTACTTTGTGGAAATCCAATCGGCAGAATTATTAATATTGTGAAAGTAATCATCTTCAGCTCATCTTTAAAACCAATATGTATTTTAGGCAGTAAAGACCTGTCCTTGCAGTTTTCCACAGAGCCATTAACTGTACAGCTTTTGGTTGTAAGCAGAGTCTGACCATTAAGTCCCATCTAAAATAAATTCCCAACCTGAATGCAAAGCATTCCTTTTACCTCAGCTCTAGGAGTGACCATTTATTGTACTTTCCTGTGCTGATACCCTGACTGCTACGTGCTCTCATTTGGTTTTCCTTTTATGCATTTACAGTTGGGCAGGGTAATGGCAGGGATTTTCTGTGGGGGAGGGAGAGCCATCAGGGTGAGCAGTGTGCGTTCATTTGTTTGGTTTCTACCACAGAATGTGCATCTGCAGCTGTTATCCTAAGATGCCTCCTTGTGTTCAGGTCTCATTGATCTCGTTACAGCATTTCACACACACAGAGAAAATTGATTTACATCATTCAGGAGTCCAGATCTTTTATAAGCATAAGAGTAAATATTAGGAAATTACCATACTTTAAAATTCTATAGATACTTTGATTTTTTAATATCCAAACCAGTAATGAAATAATAAAGATTTAAATATTTCATTGCACAGATAATATTTTTGTATTCGTAATTTGGTCCTGCTTCTGTTTCCATGGAAGTGAGTGGTATTTTTACCTTGGATACTACCAGACATTTCAGTGTTTTAGTATCTTCAAATTATAGAAATCTTATTGACACAAATGGGGATCAATGGGTATTTTGCATTGTACGTCAATTTTATGATACTGTCTTTTCAAACACTACATTTCTTCTGAAATCCATAAGACAATATCAATCTGTGCTGCCAGTTCTTACTGAAATCAGTCTGGAGTTCTGAGTAAAAATCAATGGGACTGCTCCAGACTGGTTGAGGTAGTAAATGCTATTTTGACCCTTTGATCCCTGAACCATGTGCCTGGGAAGGTTTGAAGCATTTCATTTAGAATACAAATTTTAAAATAGGTAAATATTTTCATATGGGATACTGTTTGCAGTTGATGAAGTCCGGGATGTTCTACCTCTTACTCCCTTAGAGGAATAAAAATCCTGCCTGCTAAGAGGTCTGGGATGTGTAGGGAATTAGGAAGACAGTCTAGGGAGAACAGGAGACAGGGATAGGGAAGTTCAGGCCAGGGATCTACACAACTGCTGATTTCACACAGACCTTGCAAAAGCCTCTCCTTCAGGATTCTCATCTATTTTTTAACTCCCTGAGGAGTGAGCCTGGTCATGAGGCCTGCCTGCCACTCTGCCAGCTCCTGGGTCACCCTTTTCACAGTTCTGAAAGAGGTTGAAGAAAATATCTTGAACCTTTTTTTTTTTTTTTTTTAATAAAAGAAAGAATTTCATGAAATTAGCTACAGGACACTCCATAGTTCTTCATAGGAAGTGGAGGGAAAGGTCTCATTGGACATTCATTCTGTTATTTTACCCTGACCTGGTGAGGCTGAATCCACAGTAGAATTGAGTCTCTCTGAATCTCAGTCAAAGGAACTCAGAGTGAGCTGAGATTCAAATATTTAAGAGCAGGTTTGTTTTTTTTTTAACTTGACCAATCTGTGTGTCTCAGTATGTTCTATGAGCTTTTGGATAAAGTGATAAAATCACATGCAAAAAGAAGTGTCTTTCTTCATCCTCAGGAGACATTATTGACTTTATCTTCCTTTTTTCCTCTTTTTTTTACTTTCACATCAAGGTTGATGTGATAAACATTGATAGCCCACAAAAAATACGTAATCTTACATAAACCTGGCTTTATATGCTTTAACTTCATTGACTTTCTGATGGAATTACCAGTGACTTGTGGAGGCATAAAGATGATCAGGCCATGAATTGAAAGTACAGGTTGGAACACCTGTGATCATAATTATTTAATGTATAACCATCCTGTAGTGTGAGTTTTCAAAAACTCTCCTTACTCATATTTATAATGTTAAAACCTGTTAGTACCTTGGGAGACCATGACTGGTATCTTTTGTTAGTATTATGAATTTTAGAGTATTTTGCATTGAGGAGCACTGTAAACCAAAAATATTTATTCAGAATTTTTTCTAGAGGGATGTCCTACAATTTGATTCCATTATGATTTTTAATAAGACAAGATCTTCCCCAATTTTTTCCCCCAAGGTCTATGATCTGAGAATAAAGCAAGGTTTAATAGAGACTTTGCAATGTAAATATTTTTTCCCTAAAATGTAAATGTACGGTATAGTTTAAATTTAAAATATTGAACTGTGAGTTCTATTTTAGATAGTGCTTAGTTTTATATAATCAATAGAATTTAAGAAAACTGTTGAAAATAAAAAAAATTGTTTTGCTTAGAGTGATAGAACTGCAGATGCCAATTTTTTTTGCTGTTATAATAATGAATGTTGATTGAACACACTGTGGTCACTTCAGTGCATGAAATTAGCCAGGAATCCTGAGTTTGCTGATATTTTCCATTAAGTGAAACTTACTTGAATCCAGCATCTTCTAGTGCAGTCCTTTTCCATACAAAATATATGTTAAAAAATCAAATTCCTCGCCATAGTGAGGAAGCTTCAGGTCTGTCTTTTGGGCAGAAGTTTTCCAGAGCTGTGCTGCAGCTCATCAAGCATCAGTCCTGACAATTCCTCTGCCTAACAGCAGCCACTCAGCAAAATCCTTCCAACAGGCTCTCCCCAGTCCTTCTCTTGGGCAGAGGCATCTCACCTGTGAGTATTTACAACTCCAAGTGTGTTTTTTAAGGTATCGTTCTGTGTAGTGGCATGAACGTGCTCCTACTCATCCCAAGAAAATAGGAGAGAAGACACCATAACTTAATTGAACAAAGGCAAGTAAGGCTTCCCATAGAATCCATCTTCCCAATTCCTGTTCAGGGAATTCCTTGTCACGCAGGAAGCCATCTGAAAAGAGGCTATCAGGAAACTGCCATCTGCAAGGCTGCAGGGAGCAATTGTTTCCACAATCACAGTAACCCTGGTCAGAAACAGGATTTTAGCATTGGCTCACTGGCCCTCATGGAAGAGTAAAGGAACAAAATAAAATGAAATAACACGAAAGGTTAAGTTCTGGAAGATCAAGCCCTGTTTTTCACAGATGCCAGGTATCAGGAATTGCAGCTATCACACCAGCTATGATGATCCCTCTGTTGCAAAATGCTTTTCATAGTCATTTCAAAGTCATCAGGGAAATGGGAATTATGAAACTTTTATTTTGCTATGCACAGTATACAGCCTTTGTAGTCTTGATTGCTCATCTCTGGTTTGATGTGATATAAACTCAGTAAAAAGGAAACTGCTTTCACCAACAAATATTGTGGATCTGAACTGTTCATAACTGCCAATACTGATAAACTCACCCAATATAGATTTACTAGTTGAATACACACAGTTTACTGTAGCAATGTTACCAGGGAATACAGAATTAAATCCCAGCTGGATCAGTATCCATAGCACTGAAATACAAACAATTATTAGTAACTTTGAAAATCTTTAGGAGCTCAGTGTCTACATACAGCTCCAGTTCATTAATGGACTTTTTGAATGCTACCCTCATCTGGATGCACTACCACTTCAATTACTTCACCTGCTAATTTGTGTGCAACTATCCCTGTTTAACATCCCTTGTCTGGCTCAACAGGCCAGATTTAGGTAGCTCCTCACTATTTACAATCTCTTTCTTAGGAGCATTTCAAAGTGCCATCCCACAGTATTTATGTACCTGTTTTTCTCTGCAATTTGATTACATTTTACTGAAAAAGAAAAAAGGACGTATGTAGTACTTCTAGATTTGACTTCTTTTGAAACATTTTTCCACCTTTTAAGAAAATTACAATAGCTTCCATGAAAAGTTCAGACTGAAAAAAGCAAATGAAAAACCCCAAGCACTAAAGCAGAAAACAGAAAAGAATTGCACTGACATGTGAAATGTGTTAAAAATTCTTCTTTGAATCAGTCATTTAGACATACAAAGATAATGATGATGATTATGATGACAATAATTATAATCAACTAAAATTTAAATTCATCTATTTTCTTCTATGCAAATACCAATTATATTTCTTTTCTTTAAAATGAATGTGACCATTTTAAGTAGTTATTCTTGCAAATCTTCCTAATAATCTGCCTCAACATTGACAACAGCACAGCATTCTTCTGAAGTGAGGGGGAAATTCTGTCTTTTCTGGCTTAATGGAAGGGCCAAAATGAAGGTCTTTATATAGAATTAATATTCCCAGAGTGAGGAGCTACAGTCTATTCTTTTATTTACTCCATCAAACAGAGGAGGAAGTGCTGCTCCTTAGGTGCTAAAGAGGTACAAAAAGGGGGAGGGAACATTGTGCCTCCATTAGTTCTGAGCCATTTCAGGCAGAGAGCTGGAGTGAAGTCTAATGGCTCAAAGTCTCCTTGCTGCCCTCAGAGAATCTGTGGTGCAGAATGCCTGAGAGGTGGTGGTAGTTCTAGGAATAATTACTCTGCTCCTGGAGAAGTTACCTTATCAAAGAGCTGGACTGGGAGTATTGCATGGATCCGGGATTTGCTAAGGCAACACCTTACCTTGAAAAAGATGACGCTAAGACTAAACAAACAAAAATTTCTAATGAGTAGTGTGCATTATGATTTGTTACATTCAAACCTAAAATTCTCATTCAGATGACAAGATTTGACCTTTTATTGTTTTCATTTTATACATTGTAACTTTAAGAACACACACCTTGGAGAAGACCCTGTTATCAAGGCAATGGGGTTGAAATTCAGGTTGCAGATATGCTACAATGCTCAGGTGCATTTTCCCCTGAAAAGAGATTAAAATGCAAACATTTATAAAAACATTAAATACCTCAATATAGCTGGCCCACATAGCGTTTACAGTAGGAGCATTCTTTTCCTAGACATATAGTTTAATTAAAGTTTAATACGTGCAATGTGGATGTCGTCTTTTCTGCAGAAGAAAAGGCAGCATTTAAATGGAATGTACTATGTTTGGATTAATGAAAAATGGATGTTAAATCCTAAGTGTCCATCCTGAATTCTCAAAAGCATCACACATACACACAGTCTGGCACCAGTTTACAACTTCTGAAAGAAAAACAAGAGCTATTCTCATTTCTGTGAGCAAGCTGAGTATAATCTCATTTCAAATGCCTTAAAAATTTCAGTGCACCACTATTGCTACTCTCTGGCTTTAAAATTCCAAACACAAAACTTGCTTGAACTGTAATGTTGGGAGGGAAATGCTCAATAACGAGGCCTTTGCTGCATATGGGTTTAGTAAATTCACTTACTAAAGAGGTGAATACACATACTCCTGTTTTATAAGCTGATAGCTTTTTTAGCCACAGCCCTTCACAACTTAATTTTGTCCCCAAATCACCCTCCTGCAGCTGACAGATATGTTCATGTATGCCCTTTCAGAGGAAACAGAGGAAGAGGGTCTGGCAGCCCCTCCCTGGCTGTGTGTACCCTCAGATAATGTTAAATTTCCACCACTGCAGCAGCAAAGCCCAGACTAAATCTCTGCTCTTACACAGAGCTCCAAGTGGAGCCCTGACAGACCCAGGGTTGGAACTGAGGCAAATCAGGCTCCAACAGAGACTTTCTCAAAGTAAGAATAGTGTTTGCTTTATCATTTTTATTCACCTGCTTCCGTAATTTCAATGTAGTTGTTCTATTAATTTGATTTTTAGCAGTGTTATCACCAATAGCCTGCTTTACCTGAAAGTCAGTCCCTGGCTGTTACTCACTCCTAATTTTCAGATGCCTCTTGGCTACAGTTTGGTGTTGGAGTCCTTGGTGACACATGTGTCTTCACAAGAATCCCAGCTGGCAAGAACTCATTTCAGCTGAGGCCTTTATAGTCTTTTGTTTATGGTTTCTCTGGTGAAGTCTAGGCAAAAATACTGCATATGAGACACATCAATTCCTTTACTTTATGGACTACTTTAAACCCTTTTAATTATATGATAATATTTATGGGGAGTTTCCTAAGGGACCTTTATCAGTTTCAGAACTTGAAGTCTTGGTTTATCCTCCCTTTTCATTTCAGCCAGGTGCCATTTATGATTTTCAAGACTGGAGAATGCTGCTGTTTAAAAAATATTAAATAATCTTGCACTTGTCATTCTCCTCAAATAGGGAAACACAAGACTTCCAATCTGTGGCTGGTTTGTTTTGTTTCATATGTTGTATCATCCATCTCCCAGACCAATTCCTGGTTTTTTTCAGTATTTGTATGGGCATATTTTTAAATATATATATAAAAATTAAGTGAAATGAAATAACTACACCTATCTCCTGTTTAAGGCAATATACATTTCAACTTCAGCTCTAATTATGGTTTGTTAATCAAACAGAAAAGACCAGGATGTAGAGGCTGAACTTTGCATGGTAGAACTTGTGCTGACTGTAATGAAGTAGGAATATGCACTAATGGCTGAAGGATCCGTATTCATAAACTGGCAACAAGTCAAAAGAGATGAATAAAAGAAATGCAATATATAAAAGAACGGGAATATTTCCAGAGAAAAGAGATTAATTTCTTACATAAGCTACACTCTCCAGATGTGCTGGAAAAGGTACAGTTTTCCTAAACTCAGAGAACACAAATCTGAAAACCTTACTATGCAATAAAACTGCTTCGAGTAATATTGCAAATGAAGTAAGGCAGTAACTGAATGTCATTAGACACACTTGTCCATCTTTACTTCATCTTCCTTAAATCTTAATAAATCATAATCCTAATAAATCTTGATTCATTACACAACTTTATACAGCAGTTTTATATATCAAATCCTTTTCTTTTCTCTGGTGCTTACTGACACTTTCTGAAGTATCGTAACTGACCGAGACTTGTAGATGCTGGAATATACAAAGAGTGGAACTGCCAGGACAGAAAACATTAAACTCTGCTTTGTAGCATCCTGAATTTTGAACCAACCTGAATTTTGGGGCTTTCTACTTCTTCCTGGACACCTGTAATTTTAGGAAACACATAAAACTTATGGGTAATTCTTAACGTAGCTGTAGTGGAACTTGCTTTCTGTACTCTTACACAGAGCAGCCTGATCAAAGCTATGATCCTGGGTTTTTTTCTCCTCTGTGCTCATTTTGTACAAGAAAATTTTGACTGCCATGAGAGACCTACAGAATTTTTGCAGAATGTCATTAATTAAAGATTGAAGAAATAGACTCTTTGCCTTGCATGGGTACAGAAGTCAAGTGACATGTAATTCTCTTTCCAGTCTCTCTAAGCAATCCTATAATTTACACACATCATAGTAATCAGAAGGGCAACTCCAAAATGAGTTTCAGTGCTCCTCAGGTAGAGAATGTGGGTTTAATTATTCAGAGTTTTTAAAATACATTCAGGTCACTGATCTACCAAGGCCTGTATCACAGGAATATTCATCCACCCATGGGAACTGAGTGTCTGCATCTGACTGAGAATTTGCAGTTTGGGGTCTAATGCCACGAATATCACACAAGTTTTATGGGCATGACTGGGACTGACCACTGCAAGCTGTGGTAGAAAGAAAAGCTCAGATAGTGGTAAAAAAAAGGAAGTTGGAATAAAGGTTGTCTGAGAGTTTAGAATAAATTTGGAAACAAATAATTTTTTCCCCAAACATGCCTGACTGTGGCAAGGCTGTTCCTATGGTTAATCAACAATCAGGGTGGTGCATGCGGGAGTGGGTGCCAGTGGTGGAACTGCAGCCTCCAGAGGAAAACCACGCACAACTGCAGCAACACACAAACATTGCTCTGCTGCCTGAACTAATGAGCCATTTAGCTGGGATAAATCAGGTTATTCACTGGATGTTTCAGGCAGCTAATAGGCCCGATCCTGCTGCTGATCCTCATTCAAACTGGTACTCAAGGAGAATTAAATTCTGTATCCATTGAGGGAATAATAGAATGAATAATGAGATTTCACACGTGAGATCACTGCAGGAGAAAGAGACTACATAACTCAAAAAATTAAAATTCATCATAGTGAATATGAAGCATTTGCTGTTTGTTTTTGGAGGAAGAAACATTTGATCAAATGGTGGGAGACTCGATTTTGAGATAACTAGAAACTCATAATTCTAATGCTGATTCTTCCTGATTTTCTTTTGGGCTTAGTGTTACTGCCTGGGAAAATAAAAACACTTCCAGAGCTTATAAGATTTTGCTCAGATTACTGTACTTCTGAAAAGCATTTTGATAGAGTTAGATATTAACTACACAGACTTTAAAGTAACAACGGTAGTTCTACGAACATGTGAAAATCCCAAATAAAAGTTATGAAGTAAAACAGCATGTTTTTATGAGAGATGTTTTGGTTGAAATCAAAGTTGTGAAAATTGCTCACAGAAAAAGTATTTAGAACTGCTAAAAGTGGGATCTTAAAATGGATATTTGTATGCCTTTCTGAATTGGTATTGCTAAACATTCTGTATAAATCCTCTGTAATATGTAGGATTACATGTGGAAGAATTACTTCATAAAACATAGAGAAAAATTTATTTAATACAAATGTTTAAAAAAATTACATTCAGTTTTTCAGCATGCATTTTGGAATGCATTTTGGGAATTCTAATTGATGAGACCTAGTTTAACAAAATATAGGGAAATTCAGTAATCAGGGCACAGGATGTGCAGTTTAATTACGTTGGTGTGCATTTCTATTTGTTTCTAATGTAGAGGATCTATTGGTAAAATGAATGCCCATTTTGTGGTCTGTTATGCAGAAAATGTTTAATCCAGTGTTTGATTTACTCTGTTAAATCTTCTTTATTGAATGTGCTTATTCATCCATGCAGAATTGGGTATGCTGCTTTCTGTTAATATGACATTGCAATTAAATAGCTAAAGAGAAAAACATGGCAAGACATTTTCTCAAGGTCCATGAAATTCTCATAAAAATTATTCATACTTACATATTTCACTTCTACATTTGCTGATACTAAAACTGCAAACTACAGAGAACTATTTTGGTGTTGTGTGGTACTGACAAACCTTGCAGTTAAAGATCCTGAATAATCATTTTTGTCAAATAAATAGTACTAAGGAGGATTTCTGGTCCAGTGGATAATGATTGTCATCACGAAATAGGATTGCACTGATTGCATCTTATGAATGAAGCTAACAGGAACTCACAGCACCAAACAACAGCATTTTGTGGTGGGATAATACTTAAGCACTTGAGAAACAGTAAGACATTGACAGTGAAATAGCTCTGCTCCAGTGCAGTCCTAGAATTATATTCAACAGTAACAAAAGGTTTCGTGATGATGTTATACTTTCTGAGTGTGCCTTCCCTCAGTAGGAAAAGGATGTGCAAGGGGAGTTTGTCTTATCTCATCGAACCAATATAGTGATGCTTTGTTCCTCAGCACGAGGCATTTAGGTCAGGGATGATCCAGCATTGTGAGAATTCTGGAGCTATATTTCTTTTACATGTTAAAACGTAGACATGACAGCTCTGTCCACGGAATTGCATGGGAGCTGCAGAATGGAAGTTTTAATCCAAATCTGTATGGGACACTTGGAAACATAAATATAAGGAACGTAAGATTTGATCTTACCCCTTTTCTATCTGAGTTCATAACTCCTAATTTTCTCTGTTACATATTTATCAGCGCAGTAATCAAGTGCTGATGTTTGAATCTCTGGTTTTTGTTCTGGCATTGTTGGATGTTTCCTGCTGGACTGTTTTCTGTGCTCTGCTCTAGCCCGTCTGGCAGTACCACAGGGTAACGGGGCCTCTGGTTTCCATTAGTCACTTTTTACTATTTTCACTATTCTTTTGCTATGTGAACAAGGAGCTTGTAATAAGGTGTTAACAAGCTGCTAGCTGGTTTATTGTTATTATTGATTTAAGGTGCTAAGACTTTAATATAATCATACACAATGAATAATATTAAGAGATTAGTTTAAAGCCATATAAGCCATTAAATGCAAAATAAAAAGAAAAACTTTCCAGAAATTTCTAGCATATTCTGGCACAGGTGTTCTGTGCTGGGTTATTTTGCCTACATTGCTGTATCTGGCTTTTTCAAATCTGTGCTTTTAGTCCTGCTGTTCTAAGACTGGTGTTATGGGAGGGGCTACTCTGAACCAGGAGATTCTGGATTTTATCCCTGATTCCACCTTCTTTTCTTTGGAAGGTGAAGGAAGAGGCTAAGCAAGACTACAGCGTGGCTTTGGGTTTCAGAGGGAAAGAAAGAGTTAATTAATCAATTGAGAAAAATAGAGATGGTTTTGCATGCAGAGAATGTAATACAGTCAAGCATATATCTTTTAATTAACAAGAAAGGATGTAAGATTAATGACTAATACTCTTTCCAACTAACACACTAATAACTTTCTTTTTAAATCTGTGTTCAGCATGGTGGCTAAATGAAAAAATATTCCAAGTGGGGGTAAGGAAACTTTTTGAAATATTAATGGAAATATTTTCTTGGATATATTAATAAGGACTAGTGAGCAACAAGATTGAAGAAACACTAGAAATTGTTTAGGAAACAGTGAATATGCAGGGGAAGTAATAAAAGTGACATTTGTTTTTTCTGAGGAAATGATCATCCAAGGAACTTCAGTGGAGTTCAGAGAATCACAAGGTGGTTTGTGCTGGAAGGGACCTTAAAGCCCATCCAGTGCCACCCCCTGCCATGGCAGGGACACTTCCACTGTCCCAGGTTGTTCCCAGCCCTGTCCAGCCTGGCCTTGGGCACTGCCAGGGATCCAGGGGCAGCCACAGCTGCTCTGGGCACCCTGTGCCAGGGCCTGCCCACCCTCACAGGGAAGAACTTAAGAATTTCTTCCTCAAATCGACCCGTAAGTCATACAAAAATACGCGTGTTTGCATTGAAGCGATTTACGTTTGGCTCAGGAGGTGGAATGCCGCCATGTAACCGTATTTAAGAAGCTTATTGATGGATGCAGGTGCTTGTATATTTCTGTATGCTCCCTGCTGCATCCCGCAGCATTCCTGCATGGCAGGCAAGCGCTCGTTCTGTGGATGAGCAGAGGGGTGAGGGACGGTGAAGCCGGCGGGTTGCGGGGACGGACCGGGGACACCCCCGGCTCTCCGCGGGCTCCCTGCGGGCTCCGCTCCCTCAGGCGGGGCCGCCCCTCCCGCGCGCCGCCGGAACCCCCGCAGCCGCTCCCGCCCTTTCCGCCGGCGGCGCGCGCGTGACGGCGCCTCCCAAGATGGCGGACAACCTGCCCTCAGAGTTCGATGTGGTGGTGGTGGGCACCGGTACGGGGCGGGCTGGGCACGGGGGCAGCGCCGGGCCCTGCCAGGGGCTGAAGCTCCAAGGGGCGGCGGGGGGACGCCCGGCTGAGGGGCGGCAGCGGCGTCTGGGGAGGCCGGGCAGGGTGTGCGAGTGGCTGCTGAGGTACCTGCGGGGACACTTGCGGGGCCGTCTCGGTGACACCGGCGGGGACATCATCCCCCTCGGCGTCCCGGCCACTCGCAGCCCGCTGTAGGACTGCTGCTCACGCTTAAATAGCCAGATTTGTTTAGAAATGGAGTTGTCGCAGAGGGCCCCTGGGAGGGTTTTGCCAGGACCCCCGGCCCTGTGACCGGCCTCGAACCTCCTGCCCCCACACCTGAGATCGGGGGCTCCTTCGGTGCCTCAGAAAGCCTTGTCTGACTGCTCTGCCTCCCTTGCCAGTCCTTATTCCCGAAATACCATCCTGCTGGTCGGGTTTGCTTTTGTGCACGGAAAATAGCTCTGAAGAGCGGAATTCTGTCTCGTTGCAGTATATGTGTTATAGGCTGATAATATATTTTCTAACATATCCTGCAATACAAGTGGTTTTAAACCTTCAAGGTCGTTTTTCTAATCTCTGTGCCTGCTTATAAATAACACAAAACTTTTTGAGTCTTTCTCATGAAAGCACATTTCTCTGTCTATGAATGATTGCATATATCAGACACTTAAATCTAATCTTTCTACACTTTCTGTACCCTGTACGAGTTCATCCTGTTCAGGTGAATAATGATGGAGACCTGGAGTGTCTCACTGTAACTTACCACAATGTAATTACAAGAGAAATTTTTAACTACTCCTTCAGAACTAAGATTCTTGCTGTTTGTGTATCAAAGTAATCTCGAAGTATTGAAATAGATTTCTGTTTGTAGAACCCAGTGACAGTGACCTGGTTCAGATTGGTCTTGGTGAGCCCCCCACTTCAAGTTCAGCACTGAGCTCTAGTCTTAAAATGCATCGCTGTTTATAGGTCCCAAATTTACAGTCAGATTTTATTTGCCTTTGTAAAGAGCTCAGGGTGTTGTTTGGAGCACAAATGGGAAGAAACTTCTAAATGTTGTTGTTTTACATGTGAAATTAGTAACTCTGTTTTTGGAGTTCACTGCTCTGTCAAATTGTGTCCATGGGATTTAAGATTTCTAGAAATTTGGAGTTGAATGAATGAGTTACTTAATGAAATTGCTGATTTCAGTGTTCAGCAGAAAAAAGCAATCCCCATACAGCATACATATAATTGCTTCAAATATTTCTGATTTATATCTCGAGTTTCTGAGTATTTATAAAACCATACTGCCCCTGTCGTTGAACAAAACTCTGCTAAAAATGCAAAGTTGAAGTTCTTAAGCAGATTAAGAGATCCCCTCTGTGTCTTAACCCTGTTCTGTGGAGTGGTATGTAGTAACGAATCTGACATTTCCATATGTGCTCAGATTTGAGAACATTTTGAGTGTGTAGAAGGTTGGTTAATAATGAACAGCTGAAGTATCAAACTGTAAGAGTGAAATAATAAACACAGTGTAACTTCTATGAATTTTGGGGATGATCCATTCTTTACTCCCATGAGGTAAATAGTGTTCATGTAGACAATGCAGAAACTCAGAGGTTTATGAAAATGATTTTAATGTTAAGCTATTTAGCTGTTCTAGCCACTAAGGGAACAAGGACTGCCTGTGCCAGAGAGAGCAGGTCATGTGCAGCCATCAAACCCAGTCTTCCCTGCTTTGGAGGGAGGTGTGATATCGGAGCTTTGATACTGCAGGAAGGAAATTCTCTGAGCTAAACTCCCTGAAATATTGCTGTATTTGGCAGTGTTGATTTGTATTCCAGGATGCCTTTTAGCCCACCTGTAGAGAGCACTGTTATAACTAATTCCAAGATTCTCAGAGTTCTGCACTTCAGGAATTATTTTGTCTTTTCTTTGCATTTCTTTTTACTAAGAACAGTCATAAGTGATGATTAACACTGGTGGCTGACTGAGGGTTTTTTAATCTGTATTAAATTTCCCGGTATGGAAGGTTGTTTGGAGTAGAACTTTCATCTGTCTTCTCTTTGGGAAGTGACTCCTGAGGGAATATTTTAGCCTAGTCTTCAACCCTCTGGTTTCTAATGCTGTCACCAGTGCTGAGTGTACCTATGAATATCTAATTGTTATACCATAATAACTAGAATGTGTGTGTTAAATGATACTTTTAATGCATAGTAGTAATTGCATTAATTTCTGCATGTGTGGCCTTTTCCTGGTTTTATAACTTATGCATCTGTTAACTTTAGTAATTAGATTGATTGGTAACATAAGATTTGGATTTTTGTTTCAGGCTCATTTAACTGTTTCCCTGTATTAATCTTAACACAAGTGCAACCTCAACTAAATTTTAGTCATCAGTGCTTCAGTTAATGTCTGGGTTCAATTAATTCATCAATATTGCTATGAGAAAAGGAAATTCTCTCTTTGAAGAAATTCGTTTTCCCTAACTCAGATATTTTCTTACATGAGCAAGTTTAGAGCAAGATGGATGTGGGTACAAAAATACTCATCCTGGTGGGTACAGCAGCTACAGTTTCACTATTATCATGGAATTTACATCCATAGTTCTAAAGAAACCAGTCCTCAGAGCAGGTCTGCCGTTTGGGAAGGTCTCTTCTTTGTGAAGTGATCCGTGGTGATTTTTACTGGTCTAAAAACCTGTGGGATCTGGGTTTGGAGGGCTGATGCAAGTGCTTGCCCGAGGAATTCAAGGTGGGCATTAGTCATATTTATTTAAGGGAGTTCCTTATTGATAAGCTTCTGTGAGGTCACTTTTAAATGAATGCAGGCAGTAAATGTGGTGCAGTGATACCCAGAGGGCCCATGAGCAGTTCTTCGGTAAATATTCCAAAAAACAGGCGTCTATTTGAGAGTGACACTTGGAACTGGGAGTCAGTGGCAGAGCTTTTGTCTTCAGGCAGCTGTCACGTAGGAAAATTCATCGGCAGAACATTCAGCAGTGTTGAATTAGGGCAGAAACCCCTGTAAGTGCCAAGATTTGCAACTTTGTGGCTGTGCAAAGTGGTGTGGATACAGGTGCAGGGTCATGTTTACCTTGGAATTTCTTCAGAGAATTGGACTGTATTCAGTCTTGACTTCTTGTCTCTGGCACTCCCCAAGACCTGTGTTAACTGCTGGGAAAGTTGTAAAGGATATGGCTCTTTAAAAGGTGTTATATTCACAAGTTTGTCTGCCAGTAATTCTAATTTTTTTCTAAAAAGGAGTTATTCTTTATAAAAGCAGTCACAGTAAATATTCTAGTTCTATGCAATTTTCTTTCCATTCTGGTTTTCAGTGGTTATAAATAACACATGAAATGACTTTCAAGGTAGAAAGCAGGAATCCATTTTGAAATATTCTATAAAATAAAGAGTGATTTATGGTTTCATATGATTTTGGCTGAAAGCACTCGGGCTTTGCCAGGTCATCAAAGTCCTGTCAGGAGAATCTATTATTTATTGTTCGATATGCTGGGAGTGGTGTAAGTACTTTATGTTTATCTTATGTAAGTGTAGTGTGTTAGGTAAAATCACTTCCAGATACTAACACAATTTTTAAAATATACCTTGAAAAACTAAACTGAATATTACAGATGTGAATTTTAAAGCTAACATTGAAGACTGATTTAAAAAAACAATAATTCCTAATGGTTTTATTGTTGCAGGATATTTTTAGACTGCGCCAAAAATGTTTTCTAATACATCTTTTGGGCTGATATTTTGGTTACATTACCTTATATAACTGCACAGTCTTCAGTTTATATCAGCAGCTATTTAGAGTTGATGAAAGCTCAATGGAAAACCAGCTGAAGATGGATATTTTTTGACGTCAGTGGTCATTGTGGACTAACACAGTGGCACTGACTTGTAATGCTGATGTCTGGAAGGAGGAAATAGACCCATGTTTTTATAATCATTTGTAGATAAGGCATTGCCTGTCCATGTGAATGTCAAACAAAATGAACATTGACTCACAGTCCTGTCCTGTGTCCTGTGTGTTTCCCCCTTTCATTTTTTCAGTATTCTCCAAATGTAAATGTACCTTTATCTTCTTTACTGATTTTTTTTAACCTGACTAAAATTGAGGGGTTGTGTCCTGGCCTGGCTTCCAGTCTGGATTTTGGGGTGTAGCAGAGGTGCTGTGGTAGCTGCCTGGGAGGTTTAGGCTCCCACTGGTACCTCAGACAGTTTTCTTTCCCAGATACTGTGCAATGTCCCTGACTGCTCTTGTGAGCAAACTCATTGTTCTGTGAGCCCTATGTCCTTCTCAGCCTGTTTGTGTTCTGCAGATTTTCCAGATTATATTGCTGATCTTACAAAATCAGAGCCTGTAGGACTCCTGTGACCCCACTGTGAAAAATACAGAGTAGGTCATCTGCATATCAAGGTGAAAAACTCCTTTAGAAAAAGGCTTAGGAAGGTACTTTGAAATTCTGCTCTGAGTGAGGAACAGTTGAAGTGCCAGGTTTGTGTATCCCAGCAGGAAATGTGGTTCCACTGGCTGGAGAATGGCCGTGGAGCTGGGGTTCAGTCCTCCTGCAGGAGCTGCTCCCTGGGGCTGTGCCAGAGCACCCTGTGAGAGAGAGAGAGCCCCCGTGGTACCCAGGGATCTGCCTGGAACTCCTAATGCAGGAAAGAAACTTCCTAAACATCCTTTCGTGAAATGTTTAAAAATGCATAAGGAGCAGGGAGAGCAAGCTCTCTTCCCATGGGGAAGCAGAAAAGGAATGAAGGTATTAGCAGATTTGAGTGAAAATTAAATGTGTGTCTTGCTATACAGATCTTTTAATGCATGTGGTTTGCTTTATCTGCTGCTGTTGCTTTAAACCAAGGATTAGACTCAGCTGTAGTGTGTGCTGGAGAACACTTTTCAGAGAACACTTTTCAGAGAACACTGCTTGGTGTGAGTATAACTTTTAGTAAGATGTTAAATTTTCATTTCAAGCCTAAGTGCTTGTGTTCCTTTTCTAAATAACATTGATTTACACCAACTGTGAGATTCCATGGTCTTCATTGCCAGGTTCCACTGATGAGACACAGATAACTGTATGCAATTACAGTGTAGGAGAAGAAACTTTTAACTTGTGACTTCTTTCTTGACCAGTTACGTACTCTTACTTTTCTTAGTGGATTGGCATTTTATGCCATACTCTGTAGTGCAGAAATATGTTCTGATACTGCTCTGCAATATGAGCACATATTAAAATGAATCGATTTTAATCATCTTTAACTTAAAATATTATATTCAAGAAGTATTTTAATTTTCAATTAAATTATGAAATGCTTTTAAAGTTTCACATAAACCAAAAACACACCATGAGTATTTTGTAGTGAGCTCCTCCAGAGTCAGCTGCTCTTCTCTACTTAGAAGTTCAGATGCAAACAAAATTTATTGCAGCTGGTCAACTGTCTGACTCCAGAAGATTGTTTTGAAATTGTCTATGTTCCAACATTTTTAATATATTTCCCTTCAACATTTTATATTATGAAAAAGCCACTTGTGATTTATTTAGTAGATAGAGTGAAGCAAATTAAACATTTAAGCCTTTTCAAGATGAATCTTGTGTAATTCAGTAAAAACTTATCAGCTGGATGACTGCAAAACAGTTTGCAGTGAACAGCTCGGAAACCAAGATGCTCCCACAGATATGAAACTGTTTGGTTTAGAAATTGCTCGGGGCAGTGACTGTGTCCTTTTCAAGTCACTGCAAGAGGCAGTGCAGCACTAGAGCTGCAAGTACAGCTGCTAAGCAGGAGACACAGTGTGAAAGCCTAAAATTAATTTTTGATCACACAGAGGTGAATTACAGCTTTTCATTATGTTGTAAGACTTTAGAAATTAATTGGCTTGTAAAGAAGAAATAAGTTTTCCACCTTAGCAGTTATCTCAAACTTTGATTTTGTTGTATTGAAACTAAAAATAGAATTGGCTTATTGGTAACTAAATAATGTGTAGCTAATTCCCCATTTCTTTTTTACTTCTAAAACACTGTTCTTGAAAATCAGAGTATGGCTGATTTTGTTTCGTAGGGAAGCTCCAAAAATTCATGTAATGGAGATTAACTTGGTCAGAGGTTACTGGAATCAACCAGAGTTCAAGGTCAGCTTGCAGCAGCCACCTCTGTAAGATTGATTGAGATTAATCTGCCTGTGATCTACCCAAGAAGGCTGGGATGGGGACAGTGCTCAGGCAGTGGCAGTGAGAGCGAGTGCAGTCAGAGGGGACTGCACAGATACACGGAATTGTTCACCCCGGGACTGCCCTGAACCCCGAGCGTGCTGCCTGCCGGCCGGGCACCCTCCCTCTGTCTGCAGCTCCTTCTCAGGCAGCCCTCGAGTCTCTCAGCACTTCCAGGGCATTGCACAGAAACGTGGTACAAACCGCAGTTTCTACTGAGTGCTGAAGTGGCCATGCCCCCATGTTTGTAGGTTAATTAGAGCTTAAGTAATGTTACAATTTAGCCTGCTTGCCGCTTTCGTTCTTTCCAGCGGGGAGGAGCAGGAGGACGAGTGTGCAATCAGCATTGCTCCTGGAGCAACCCTAGAAAGACTCCTGAGGTGGTTCACTTTGGCTTTACAAAGTGTTCCAGTGAGGCACTGAATGCATTGCCTGCTGGATGGGTGGGTGGCAAGTACCACCTATGAATTTCTACCTGGAAGAACACGTTAGCAATCCAGGGATCACTAATGAGTAAAATTGCTAATTTTGTAGTTATTTTTATACCTGTGTGTAGATGGAATGTCCTACCTCACCGAAACTTTAAATTAATGTTATTTTGAGAAGGCCAGAGAGGCTGATTTAATACTGCAGTTGGTAAGTGGAGGGTTAGTAAGTGGAGAAAGAAGGCAATGGCTTTAAGGAATGATAGTAGAGATTCCAGCTGGTACTAACCAGTCCTCCTTCGTGAAGGAAAACTCTTTGTCCTTGTTTTTCCTGGTAAGAGAAATGAAGTGCAGGACAATTTAACATAATGCAAATATTTCACATGTAAGCATTCTAAGGGGGAATATGAAAGGGCCAGGAAGCACAGATAATGTTCGTATTTCTTGGTAACAAGCTCTGCTACTTCTGAATTGTTTCTGCCTCAAATACAAAGAACTTCTGAGTCAGCAAGTTAAATTGATACGAGAATTGTATGGATTCCTAATTCTTCCACATAAATCCCTTTTATGCTGCCAGATGTTTATGTATAACACACTGAAGTCTGGATCTGTTGCTGCTTTCTTGTGGTTGGATCATGCAATTCCTATTCAGACTTATTATTTCCTGCTAATACCATTGCAACTCTAAAAACTGTTTTGATTTGGAACCTTACTTGAGAAAATGTTCTTTTGCAGCAGCCCTTTTCAGATATTTCAGATACAATAAAATGGGAACTGTCTTTCATAATAACTAATATGTGTAATAACTTAGTAGGAAAACATTGGTTACTGTTAATTGTACTAGAGGGCAATGATGATTCAGTAATTTGATTGCTGAGTTGGACAGTACTGCCTTAGAATTTTTTAACAGTAATCTAAAAGGAGATGTAGATTTTTCTTTCAATCTTGCTGTTCTTGGTGATCTGCATTACCAGAGCCAGATCATTACTCAACTGTCTGTTCAGAGATGTTAAACATCAGGAGTGATCCATGTCCTTAATCCTTTAAGCTGGCCAAACCAGCAGCTGAGCCATCCCCAAGAGGGATGAGTGACGGGAAGTGTTAGAATGATCCTTCATGAGGAAAACAGGCTAGAGATACCCAGGTTTATCTACTCATTGGGCATAGGGGAAACTTGAGAATCCAGAGTCTGCTCTGGCCTGTAGTGAGGATCCAAACACATTTCAAAATCTGAATATAATCCATCCTAGGGTTTGTGACAAATCAAAGTTCGGAACAGAAGGCTGTTTCCAAATAGGAACAGTTTCTAAAAATACATATTTCTCTGTTACTGAATCAGCTGAAGGGGACCTATTTTGCACAACTCTCTGAGCATCCTGTAGGAGACAGTTCAGCTTTCCATGCTAGCATTTCATAAATTGCCATTTCTGTAAGCCGGCTCTTCCAAGGTAGTTTTTTCCTAGCTGGAGAAGGACAATGTACAAGTGCATTGTAATTGTCCAGAACCCTTCTTCTTGGAAAAGGCTTTTGCTCAGTAACCACCATGCGATGCAGGTCGCATGTGGGAGCAACTCGCATTTGAAAAGCTGCCTCTTTTCCCTGTGCCCTTGTTTCTCTTGGAGAAGAGAATTCAGAAACTGGTGCCATGGGACAGTCTTATTTCTTGGGTTTCCTGAGGTATTGTCAGCCAAGCACAAAGGGTGTCCTGCTCTGTCAGGTTGTGTGCAGCCTCTCCAGAAGCTGGGATGTGCAGGGATGCGCAGGCCTTGCCTTCCAGCCACGCTCCCACTCTGACCAGTGGGTATGTGGGGGGCCACGGTGTCTTAGAAGCACAGGATTGGTGAAGAAAATTGATGCCAGCTTTCAAAAGCGAGGAAGCTAATTCAGGGAACAATTTCATCCAAGGTTAATGGAAGAACAGACCTCCAACACAGTATCAATTGGATCAAGCTTAAAGCAATCAGTTATGCCCTGGTAGCTATAACTCGGCCCAGGTCAGCCAGGCAGCACTGGGGATGTTTTACAACACTTTCTCAGTGGCTTTTATCAATAAGGAAGGAGAAACAAGTTTCTCAATTCCATTTCTAGAGTAATACTCTCTGTGCCCCAATGAGGGAAAGAAAAGCTTTTTTGGGAACTCCAAACAAAGAGTAGTTGTAGATTCTATTCCAGATAGTTTATAGAGGGAGCAAAATGAACCATATATATACACACGGGGGGACAGCTGAGTGTGGAGCTTTCACATAATGACTGTGTGCAGCCAGGATCTTGTGTCAGTCCTAAAGTGTGTGCTGCACTTAGATATTTTCTCCTTGTCTCCTTGGTCCCAATGATCTGTGTTTTGAGGTCTTGCTTCCAAAAATTCAACTTGAAAGACTTTTGGCCTTTCTAGGCTGTGAAATGTCCCAGGAACTGCTGCAACTGTTCATCCCTCTTTCTGCCCCTGGAGGTTAATTCTGTGTTAAACCTTCACTTGCTGTGGAAGATCAGCAATGCAAAACTATTTTCATTTTTATGCTTTATCAATTCAGGAAAGGGTTTTGTTTTTTAAATCCATCCAAAAAGTAATCATTAAAACCAGAAAATGTGCAGGGAAGTTGTAGCTATTTTCCTGGAAAATTTGTCATGCCTGTCTTAAACCTCCTTCTGTGTTTTATACAAACATTTGTAGTTTTGGACATGACCATGGAACAGCTCTCCCAAAAACTGACCATTTATTTGAACTGTAAGGAGGTCAGGAGTGGCAGAAGATAAGGGCAGAGGTTGCACCTGTTTATTTTGATGATTGTTTTGGCCTTTGCTGATTTAAAGAGCTGGTGAAACTGTGGTCTGGTGGACCCAGCTCCCAGGGGGTGTTTTCTAAACTGCAACAGTTTATTTGTTGGTGGAGGCACTGTTCCCTCTCAGGAATAGACAGCACAGGCATGGAATTCTGCTGGAGATGATGTTTGTAATGAAGTGAGCCAGAGTAGATTGTCCCCTTCCACAGCTGCTTTTCCCCCTTCCACTTCTGTCTCTCTGCAGTTGCACCAGTGCAGCTGCTTCTGGTGCTGCTGCAAATCAGATCAGCCAAACACTCCTTTCACTTTCTTTAATCTCATCCCTTAATTGAATACGTGGCCTAAGTGCCTCCTAATACCAGTCCGTAGAATTTTAATTACAGTTCCTGAATTACTTGCTTAAAGAGCCAACAGATCATTTAAAAAGAGATTTCAGAGAAGTTAGTGCCACAGAGCTTCTTAGCTGGTGAGCTGTCCTGATTTTCTGAACCTGCTCCAGAATCCAAGGCATCTAACTGGGCATGTGAAATCTGGTGAGTGGGAGCAGACATTACAGAACAGCCCCGTTTATTTATTTATTGAACTCCAATCAGGATTCTGTGCCATTCCAAGCATGTATGGCTGGTAGAGATATCACCAGCCTTTTGGTGTGCCTTTTTGCTACATATTTTTTCTAAAAATAGTGAAAACATACTGATTTGATAGAGTGTAATTGCATAACTTGGGAGATTTTGATAGGGATACCACTCTAAGGAGAATCACAGTCTTTATATCAGACACTTTGAAGTGAACAGAAATGCACAGAAATGCCCTCAGGTAATACCTGTCTGTATTACCAGGGATGTGGTTACAGAGCATCCCACTAAGCTTTGGGTATCATTGTGCTGGCAGTTACTCAATCTGGTTATGATAGCAGGCTATGGAGAGAAGACACTGGTGCCAAACTTTAACTCAGTAGTGTTTGCAAGTGGTATGTGCCATAGGGTTGTTAAAAAAAAGGGTCACCAAATGTTAAAGAGCACAAAATAGCATTCATTACTTTAGTAGCATGAGGCTGTTAAAAATGTCAGTGACTCACATTGTAAAATTTCTTTTGTTCGAGTTGTCTGCTTCTGACCATGTTCTACTGTTATTGCAATTTTTGATACATCACAGCATGCTAATTTCTAAAATCTGCACATGTCATTTCAGGTTTGCCTGAGTCCATTATTGCAGCAGCGTGTGCCAGAAGTGGCCAGAGAGTTCTTCACGTGGATTCGTAAGTTACTCCAGTCATTTCCCTTTCTAAGAGCTAAACTGCCTGGAAGGGTTTCTGTGTCTCTGTCAGTGTGGGCTGCAGGACTTTTCTCTCTTCATCTGGCACCAAGTAATGTTATGCTTCTGTTTCTGCCTTATTTTGGGGGTGTTATTTCCATCAATAGAGCAGGCAGTTTTTGGAAGCTAGCTCAGGAATTTGGAACATCAGTGCTGTGGTAAGGATGCTGTGATGGCTCCTTTGCTACGGGCAGGAATGGCTGCGGGTTTAGTGCCCTTCATTCTCATTGCTGACAGTAATTATCCCATTCTCTTTGGTGACAATGACTTGTGTTGTTTCAGTTTTTTGTTTTCATTGGCTATCAAAGTCTGTAATAATACTGGCCACTGGAAATTTGATTTCTGTTATCCATGCCTGGTTTTAGCTATGGTGAGTATCACCTTTTAACAATGTATGTTGTTCCTTCTGTTAAGGTTCAGAATTCTGAATCCATATTTTTCTCAGAGTATAGAGAAATGAGATCTGGGTTTACTGAAATACCCGTGTTAGATGTGCTACTTTGATTAATCTGTAGTTCCTTACAAAGGCCTGAGTTAAGTCAGGCACCAGGTATTAAAAACATATATGCACAAAGTCTTTGTTGATAGTTTACTTGCTCTCATTACCTCGTGTACCTTATTTTATTACTTTTAATCTCCAGCCATGTTTGCATTTATCATAATATACTGCATAGGTGATTATGGGAGATAGTTTTGAAGTGGCCTATGATAAAATACTGAGTTCTGAGTTTGATTTATAAACACTGTCCAAGCATTGCCATCAGCAGTAGCTAATCTTATTCAAAATAGTCACTTCACTGCAGTGTTGCCATAAATTGCTGTAGACTGATTTTAAACTGAAGTTAGCTTCTGCCAACTAGTAATTGAAGGAGCTCTATTTCTCTGTGCCAGCTATCTGTCTCAATAAACATAAAATCTGTGGTTCTTCTCAGAGAGCTACATTTACTGTAGATATTAATGAGCTGTTGACATGTGAAATTTCAAGGATATTTGTTAAATGATTTAGAAAAGTAATTTGCAATTTAAACTGTGGAGATTGGCACTTAGTTTAAATTTGAAGCTGCTGGAGAAAGGTAGATCAAGACTAAAAGTGGATTACTTGAAGTGAATATGCTTCCTGTACTAATTGTGCACATGGAAAGGACTTTTTCCTAACCACTTGCTCAAGTTTCTGCTTTTGGTCCTTTGCTTATTTGCCTCTTTTCATTCTGTATCTCTGTAGTTATGCACCAGTTTGGTTACTGAGGATGGGGCAGTTAGGGGTGAGGCATGTTTAGCTACATTTTGTATTTGATTTCCAGCATCTGGGATACAGCATTTATAGGCTGCAGTTTTATTGTCTACGTCCTTCCTCATTGGCTTATTTATCTTTCCACACAGAATTTAATTCAAAGGCAAAGGAGGGTCAAGATGCAGAATTTTAACTTCTCTTCTGTGAGAAGTAGAACAAACTAGGCATGTCTTACTTCTTGACACCTGTTACCTTTCTTATTTTTCAACTATACTTTGCCTGTAGAGCACTTGAGTGTTCCTTGTGTCCAAAATTGTTTTATTTGAGCACCCAAAAGTGTTCTGGGCCTTTTCCCAGTATCTCCCCAGTCCAAGATCCCTGCTTTTGTAGTATGTTCCACTTCCTGCTAGACAATTTGTCTCACTTTTTTTTTTCAGAACTTGTAAAATAAATGTTGTAATAGACCCTGTGTCTCCATTCAGCCCTCTTTTGGATCTTTAACTACTGTGAAGTGAGGGAGCTGTGGGAGTATAGCAGCCAGAGAGCAGAAAAGTTGCTTCTCAAAGCAGGTCGATTTCTTGCAAGAAAAATAAAGAAATTACTTAATTTCAGTAAGGAAAACTAGGCAAAAAATTCTTTATTCTGGTATCTTTTGAGCTTTGTTTAAAAAGTCCTTCTTCTGTTTATTTTGATTTAGGATACAATCTCACAGCAAAGGTATTAGAGAGTTAAACATGGTCTCAGCTGGGCCATGGTAATTCCCTTTGGTCATGTTCATATCCCTAATGTGACATAGCACAAGTGACTGCCACCATCACCCACCCTTTTTTTGGGCTGAAGGATCTCAGGAGCTGTTTGGGTTAAACCCCTCCACTTGGAAGGCCAGGAAGCTCCTAAACAATCACAGTGCCAAAATGGGAACCTTTAATACATTTGCCTGTGTACTAATAGGTAGCACATGAAACTTGATGGGTTTGAAACATTAGTCATTTTTGTGTTCAGATCCTTAAAATCGATG
The DNA here is from genome assembly GCA_013397915.1 of Daphoenositta chrysoptera. Taxonomy (NCBI): domain Eukaryota; kingdom Metazoa; phylum Chordata; class Aves; order Passeriformes; genus Daphoenositta; species Daphoenositta chrysoptera. Next base: position 474,169 of record VZRO01005607.1, on the reverse strand, counting down.
TGGCAGTAACTTCCTGTGCAAAAGACAGCTGCTCTGATGGGTCAGGACTTCTTTCTGGAAGATCAGGTACAGGACAGACACATGGAGGCAGCTCATGGGGGAAATCATGAGGCATCAGCAGCTTCTGTCCAGCCAGCAGCAGCTTTGAGTGTCCCTGTGGGGGTTGTGCCATGGCCCTGGGAAGGGCCAGCTCCTGAACAGGCACAGGCCATCGAATGCTTTTGCTCTTCTTACTCATGTTTTAAATGTGATCTCCTGCTTTCAGAAGTGTCCAGTTTCTCAGATTGCAGTCTGTCTGCAAAAGGACACATTAGAGGTTCTCTTGCTTCAGATTCAGGTTGTTAATCAGTCAGAAACAATTTGTGATTTCAATGTTCTGGATTGGAATTTGCCAATTATTTTGACAATAGTTTTAGTAACTGAAGAAAAAAACCAAAAGCTAATGTAGGAGAAGAGACAAGGTTTCTGCAGAGGTCTAATTGTACTTTGGCTACATCTCCAAAAGTTTGCAACATGGCTTCAGCAGTTCTGCTGTTAGCTCTGAGCTGCAGATGAGAGATTTGAAAAATGTGAGGCAAAAGGAGCAGTGTTGTAATTCAGGTGAAATCCAGGTAACACAGGAGGAGTTTTGAGCAAATATAATGGAGGAAATAATGTATGGTAGGGAAGGAAAACATCTGTGCTCTAACTTGGTAGAAAAAATATTTTCTACCTCTGCTGTTACACCTTCAAAATTCTTCCTGTTCTTAGTTAGGGGATAACTGAATTATAACCCTAAAAAAGGGAGAGAATATCCATCTTTGTACTTTGCTAATATAGCAAGAAAAGAGGGGACCTTAGGCCTTGAATTTTTGGGACAATGTTTTAGCTTTAATTAGGCTTTGATCTTGACCATTACTTTAAGAAATTCCTCAGTTCATCTTCAGGGCAATAATAACAAAAATATTTGGTTACAAAGGAATCCTAATTGTAAAACCATTAGTCAGCTCTTCTCAGAATTCCTCTTCAAGACTTTTGCTATAAACTTTGCTCATTATGTCAGTAATCATGTCTGGTCTGTCTTCTTTCTGTAGTGTTTTCAGATGAGAAGATTAAGCAATCCTGATTCATCATCTAGTGCAGGGAAACTAATTAAAATTCCAGGATAAAAAAAATCTGGAAGTTGCTACTTGAGCAGATGAATATTTGAGGTGGCATGACACAGCTTGGGAAGGGTGCTCAGACACCAGAGGAAAGGAAGGACAGCTGTGGTTCATTTTCCTTTCATTTTCCTTTGGAGAAGGGCAGTACCTCCTCAGCATGGATGGGGCTCCACAGCAGGGTCATGCAGTGCTTTGTTGCACACACGGGGTTGCCTCAACACTGGGTAAAAAAAATAATTTCGAAGGAAAATTAACCTGTTGAACAGAGGAATGTTCACATGAAAGATGTCTGAGAGCTCACAAATAAATTTTTGTAACTTTCTGTGAAAATAATGTTAATTTTTCTTACTGAAAGTTCTAACTTTAGATAGTCTAAATGTCCATGATTTAATATTGGTGTGGATTCAAGAAACCCACTCCTAATTTTAGGCAGGTGTTTTCTGAGATACCTGTGATCAGTGGCATTGCTTGCTCTGACAGCCATATATTGTATTCCATATTCAAGAAACTTGCAACCAGAGCAGCACATTTCCTTAAAAATAAAACTTCATGGCCATGGTTTTTGGAAATCCCAGAAGTGACAGATCATACATGGATATGGAACTTCTTATTCTGTGGAATCTGAAGAAACATGAAGAAATTACCCTGCACCATTGACAGCTAAAACAAAGATGGAAATTAGCATCCCGTACAACTGTCAGTGTCTTTTACAGATTGAAATCTCACAGAACTGGGCATTTCATAGGCTTAATCCTCATTGCTTTGTGTTCTGTGTGATACCAAACAGCAGTACTTTTGGAGCTCATCCATGTCATTCACACCAAGTAAGTATGAACTCCCTGTTACAGAGGGTTGGAATTTCTGGTTGGAAACCATCTGCAGATGGAGCTCTTCTGCTCAGAGCCACCACATTGCAGGGAGTGAGCCCAGTCCCCCCAGTCTGGGGCCTGGAACACCACGGTCTGGTGTTGGAGCCACTTTATTCAGTGAATGCTGGATTTTGTTGTCTTTGCAAAAGATGTCCTATTTATGTTCTTCACTATTGCCTTGCAGGAGCTGAAAGACTTTTTTAGGTCAGTTTGTAGTCAGGAGCAATTAGGCAGTGCTCAGCAGACATCTGTCCTTCATATGCTACGTAAGCACCGTGGTCCAGAGCAGCAGCCTCTGGTGCTGGAGCGGGGCTGACACTCTTAATGAAGTCTTTGTCAGTGCAGATAAGCCCTGTCAAAAGCATCCCATCGTAAATCTAGTCAGGAGAATCTAACCTGAATTTAGCTTTTCACTGTTATCACACTGATCTCTACAATTTAAAAGTGGAGGAGGTTATGGTAAGATTGATTTAACAGCCTTCACATTATTCTTTAAAATGCAAACCCTATCTTCCTCCCTACATTTTATTTTATTTTTTAAGTTTATGCAATAGCATTAGCTATCTGTTCAGTAGGGTATTTTTGGTATCTTTCATGCTTCTGAAGTGCCAGTACACAGTGCCAGAAAACAGAGTTAAATCCTGAAATAACTGTTTTATTTTGCAAGAACTGGTGACTTTTTAAAATGTAATTGCTCTATTGCTCTTTCTTCTCAAGAGTTGTTAAGTATTTAAGATGTGCTATGCATGACAACAAAAGCCAACTAATCCAGCTGATGTTTAGAGAAATATTGGTAGAGAATTTTTAAAAAGAGAGAGCAGAGATTTTCTTTTTTTAACAGCAGACCTACTAATTTTCTGTAATTTAAAAGCAGTAAATAATCTTTTTCAAGGAAGAAGGTGGTAAATAGAAACTGGGAAATGCTAAGGGAGGGATGATCACTTTGTACAAATCAGTTCCTTTGGCTCCACCTGCAGTACATGCAGTTCAATAAGAGTTTTGTCACAGCATTTTCACAATCTGTAATAGGCATAATATGTTGTGTAAGCAGTAGATAAACAGTAAAGTGCACTTTCCTTTATTTGACATAATGGATAAGAGAGCCAGTCTTGGCCAAGAAATAGTATTATCTCTAGTTTCCTTGTCTTCACACCATCCCATGTGTTTTTCTTAGCATTATCCATTTACCCTCCAAATATTTGATTTTTGGCTATAGGCTGTTTTGTCAGAGATGCATACAGTGAGGAAAATGGAAATTTTGCATTTCATTAAGAGTTGTAAAATACTAATTTTTATCTACTCTGCATCTGAAAAATCTTGCCATGGAAAATGTTTTGACGGTATCAGGCTTGGTTGTTTTTTCTTTAAATCTGGAAGAGCCATGTTTTACCTGTCCAACAAGTTCACCTTTTGTTTTTTCTTTACAGGAGAAATTACTATGGTGGAAACTGGGCCAGCTTTAGTTTTTCAGGATTATTGTCCTGGATTAAAGAAAACCAGGTAAAAATTTCCCAAATTGCTTCTTTTAGGCCTCCTTAACGTTGAATCTCTGTTGTTTGCGTGATTTATTACAAGACAAATTACCACCCTGCTTTTGCTCTTTGGTAATTTGACAGATCAAAGAGGTTTGTAGTTCCCAGCTTTACTGGTTGAGACTCACCCATCTGGCCTGGCAGTCTGAGGCTCTGATGTGCCTGGGTTGTTAATCTGATTGAGACCAGCCTGGTGCTCGGCCACATTGCTGGGTTCTTGAGCTTAAAGAGAAGCAGCTACACCATTGTTTCAGTTCCTTTATGATAATCTGGTCATTTCCATTTCCTCTTTGATTATTCTCCACTCTGATGTTTTAGTCCCTTTTGTTTTTCTCATTTGCATTCAGCTGATTCTTCTTTACAGGGAGAACAGTGGGTGCTGGATCCTTCCATTGAAATGTCCTGTAACCAGGACAAAAAGATGAATGCTGATAGTGTATTTTTCAATGACCAAAGTTTATCTGATTCATGGCAGTCCACTAGAAATCTTCCAGGGAGGATATTTTATTCAGGAGATGGAGCACTTGGACCAGATGAGCAAATGGCTGCTCCGTTATTTACGGAAATGCTCGGAGCCTGTTGGGCCGTAGAAGATGGAAGTTTCTCACCTCAGGCTCATGCCTGTTCTTTACACTGTGCTGCCTCCTGGCATAATCAGGGGACTTGCTCAGTGCCAGAGCTTCACATTCTATGTGTTCTATTGTATGATTTAGAGATTCCTGTGTGCACAGATTAATACAATCCCCCAAATCACCAGGTTTTTCCATATGGTCTCCATTCAAAGAGTTTTGTCACAGAATCTGGAACTATCCTGGCTGTGGCAAACCTGTGTTTTAGGAGATTGTATTCAAAGTTACATTCAGCTCTCTACTCAATTTTATTTAACACTGTATTTCATTTAACACTATATTTCAGATTACCAGAGCCAATGCTGTAGTACAAATGTTGGCATCCTATGGTAAAGTAACCAACTCTAACTGTTTTAACTCAAAAAATATAAATAGAAAAAAACATTAGGACAGTCAAGATGGCTTTTTTTTCTTCTAGTATTAGATGGTACAAATTATTTGTGACTACAGAGATTAATAGTTCAAGAACAGCTTGCACAGTACAATATGTAATTTTATACTTGTTCTTTTAAGCAAAAGACTGATCTCAGTGATGAATGTGACGACTGGAGAAAACTGATCCTTGAGGATGAAGAAGCTATTCCTCTTAGCAGCAAGGATAAAACTATTCAACATGTAGAAGATTTCTGTTTTGGCGAGTAAGTAGAAATGTAGCAATATATGAACAGTTTTGCATGCCCAGAGGTAAATGATCACATTGTGCTTTTAGTTTCAAGGGTTTCACCACGCTGCCATATTGCACATTATCTCAAAAAGTAACCCTGGCCTCTGAAATGTTCCTCATGTCCTTGTGCTTTGTTGAAATCACTTCACTGAAACAGCCTGATCCTTCCTAAATGACCTCTCTGGATGCAGAGTAATTTGTTGGCCAACTTAGTGAGTTGGTGATTTACTTCTGCGTAGAGAACAGAAGTGCTGTGAATGTAGGTAGTGCTACTAACAGGCAATTGTGCACTGCCATCAATTAATTTTTTCCATTCTTAATTTGGCTAAAAGCTCCTCTTCTCATAGTCAAAGATTAAACCCCTAAATACATGTAAAATGAACGACATACAAAAGAACAGGAACACAAATGGACAGCAGTACTGTAACTATGAAATACTTCATTGTGCTAAAATGATAAAGTAATATTTGCTCTTTGTCCTCTTTATATGCAATGAATTTAACTTACTGAAGTTAAATCCACTGAATATAAATTTAATTAACTGGACTGTGTATTTATTTATTTTTTATTTTTATCTTCTGGATTTTGCACTGAACTGAACACTCTCCAGCATTCCTGAGAGGTTCTTTGAGATAGTTATGTAAGTTTAACCTTGAATCCCTTAGAAAATACCATAGGTAGCTAAATGAAATGCTGACACATACTCGAAGAGAAATACATATTTCTTTCTGTAAACATCATAAGTAGGGGAAAAAAGGTGTGAATTACACTAATACAGTCTGAAGGTCACAGACTGAGACTGTTTCAAGGTTCAGAGCTGCACAGTAACGGTGCTTGACTGGATTGCAGATAAAATGTAATGCTTATTTTAAAGCAACAGCACTCAAATATTGTAATTGTCATCCTCTTATCATAGTAAATATTGTTCAGAACCAGGATTAAATCAGATGGAAAGGTTTCATATTCTCTTAACTTCGATTTTTGACTGATAGCTGGCTCCCAAATGAGTTGCCCAGCACTGAGATTTCACACTTAGAATTGAGATTATACTTGGTTGAAACTATGTTTTTAAGCATTTAACTTAGCTCAGTACAGTGCTGTCTGTCTTGGTCATCACCAAAAACATCCCCAACAAGGATAAGATTAATAAACCTGGCAAAGAAAAAGTTCTCCAAAAGAACTTCAAACTTTCTGAGAGAGTCAATTACTGTATTTCTGACAATTTACATGTTCTGCCTAGATTCTGTTGTTTTTGCTTAACTTTTGTAACTCCTATGAAGTAACCATTAAACATTTATTTTGAAAGAATAAACAGCTGGGTAGCAGTATAATATACACAGTGCAAATCTGAAATGAATGGCCTTAGAACAAAGTGCATCCATCAAAGGGAAAGAATACTGTGTCTACAACAAGCTGTATTGAAAAAAGGCAAATGGCTGAAAAATAAATAGTGAACACCTGTGCTGAATAAATTAACCAGCTGGTTGGCAATTTTTCATTTGACCTATCTGAAGGGGTTGCTGTTACAAGGCATTAATAAGACACATTCATTTTAAGATATTCCTTTGTTAGTACCATTAATTGATGAATGGTGGAAGATAATATTCTAAATTTACACAACAATTTGTCTGCAGATGTATTATTTTTTTCTGAATTAGGAGAAGAATTGTCTGTACAGAAGTTCAATTTGAGTCATTTTTATAGACAGTTCGTACATTATTCAGGGATATTTGGTCCTATAGGAAGGATGTCATGAATTTAGATTATATACAGTTTTTAGGCTTCCATTATAAAAAGTATGGAGCTGCAAATCATGGAGATTTACGTGTTCTTTAATGGGAAGTGAATAGAGATTTAAAATATGTAAATATTTCTGTTACACTGCTTCTCAGAGTGATATAGAAAAATACATAGTGTATTATGAATCCAAGTTTATTTTGATTTAAAAAAGTAATAATGAACTGTGTTTAAAATGAGACAAACTGTTCCTTGAGATTGGGAGAAAGTAGAAAGAAAATCTTATTCTGAAATAATGTGTTATGAAAAGTTTTAGGATGAATGAAAAAAAAAAAGCTTCATTCTTAGTTTATTGAATTAATGGCAAGAGCTTTTGCAGTTTTCACAAACACCATGTTCCAAAATCCTAAAAAATCCACAAAACCCAGATAGAACCCCAGAATTTAATTGACTTTCATTTTTATTTGTAGCAGAGATTACTTTTTAAAAAAACATTTGACAAAGTACTTATCTTTCTTTGATATTTTATAGTTATTTAATGCTGGCAATCTGAAGCAAAAAGACATAATTAATGTACAGAAACAGCCTTCTCTCATTAGTGCTTCCTTGTAGCAGTTCCTGTATTTCCCAGGGCAATATTTTACCCCAGTCATGAGTTAAGTGCTTCCTGGTGACTGTGCCCAAGCTGGGAGATTGCTTCCAAACTTTTCATGAGTCCACGTGAGCTCCATGAGTACATAAATGAGGAGCAATTTTTAAAAGATACCAGGTTTTTGTTCCTTTTTGAACAGAAATCCTGTCTGCTTCCATCTGTAAGGCTGCAGGTGTGTGAAGGGAGCATTTTGGTATGGATGCTGAGTAATTCCTTGCTGTTCTGTGGATTTTAACCATCCTGTTAATACTCTGTGTTTGCAGGTCACCTTTAAAATCATAGTTCATTAGCTTTCAGCCAAGATAAAATTGTTTATTCAGTGCATTAATGGCTTGTGGTATAAAGATAAAAAGATAGTTTGGAATTATTGCTGAACTCCTTTCACTTACAATGACACTGATTTGATTCATCTCAGCTGGTAGTGTAAACTAAACCAAGTTCAAAAGTCCTGCATTCTAAGGTAGGTGTCACTGAAGTTCGACATAAAACGAGTAGATGAGATTAAAAGTGGAGGGCTGCTTTGTAAGGGGAATTTTAAAGAAATGTTGTGGAAAGGAAATGGACTGTGCAGAGTAAACGTTGTGTGGGAATGTCTCTCCTGTGACTGCCTGCATGGATTCATCCCCTGTGCATGGATTTGGAGTGCTTACATATCAACATTGCTGCTTCCAAACTAATTAGAATGCAAGAGCAGAGTTGAAAAAGTAATTTGGAAGTTTTACTTAAGCTTTGGGTCAAAGTGGTCTGGTTCTCAGTGGACCTGCTGGGATCATGGCTGCAGAGGAAGCTTGGTGGTATAAAGCTTGTCTGTTTTCTTCAGGACAGTATCTCACCTTAATGCATATTTGCATTTCAATGGCATGGTTTGTAATCCATAGGGCACACCTAATCCAATTGCTTTACTGTTTTTATTTCAAAATACTTCATTTCTGTTGTTTCTGTAGCTGTGTATTGTTTCACCTTAAGTGCCTTGATTTTCATTTTGAGATCCTTCCATCTTTTGAGTACGTGTAAAGTAAAAACCCAAATTTTTGTCGGGGTCTTTTCCTCCTCAATAAAAATAGTCCTTTTGAATTACAGCTTTGCAGCCAAAGAACCTGAGTTTGTTAGTGGGTGGAACACCTGATTTGGCCAGCATAAAGAAATTCTAATGCTTTTCCTAGAAATGCTTGAGGTTTCTGTTCTGGCACCGACTCAAAACTTCAAACAAGTTTTTAAGACTCTTCAAAAAGACTTTTTTCCCCTCTTTTTCCCCTCTGTGTTTTCAATCAGTCAGGATTCAGCTGAAGGTGTTGAAGAAGCTGGTGCACTGCCAAAGCTGCCCGTGTTTGGAGCCTCTGCTGCCGAGGGGGTTTCTCTGGGATCAGAGAAGGAGAGTCCAGCAGTGGAAGGGGTTTCTCCAGGATCAGAGAAGGAGAGTCCAGCAGTGGAAGGGGTTTCTCCAGGATCAGAGAAGGAGAGTCCAGCAGCAGAGAGCCCTGGAGCAGAGCCACAGACCCCAGAGCATGCCCTGGACACTGAGGCAGCTCCAGGGAACGGGGCAGGAGCAGCCCCTGGCAGTGAAGCTGCTCCCAGCACGGCCTCAGGTGAATCCGCTCCGGAAGCAGCAAAGACAGAAGCTGCACCCTCCGAAAGTGCTGCCCAAGAACCAAAGAAAATCACCTATTCCCAAATTGTCAGAGAAGGCAGAAGGTTTAATATTGATTTAGTTTCCAAGGTAGGAGCTGAATGACTCTTTTTTGTATAAGTACATTTACTTTGCTTAAAATGGTGACATTTGTTTTAAAACCTTTCATGTTGAGGAGGGTGAGACAGCACCTTTGAGGGAAAATAGCCACTCTTGAGAAGTAAGAATTGTTACCCCTAAAACAAACATGAGCTATTTAATATGTGTCCTTAAGTGTTTTATAACCAAAGAGATCAAAAAACACAGCTCAGAAATATCGCCATCAAAGTAAATTTCATGAAATTCAGCACTTAGGTAATACCTGCAAAATCTCTCCTTTTAAATAGTACCATTAAAAAATTATATTTTTAAACAAGAAAAAGCAATCTGCATGCAGATTTTTTATCTTTTTAAAATATGTGTGTTTTGGAGTACAGGGAAGTTTTTTCAAATTTGAATGCTTCACTTTCCTGCCTAAAAAGATTTTTCAGACTTCTGTGAACTGAAAAAGAAACTTTCTTCAATAATTCATTCAATTCTTTATGAAGACACTACAAAATGCATTATTGCAAACTTCGAGTTCCAAATGTCAATCCCACTTCCAAGCATCATTGCAATGACATGAACACCAGTCAGTGGGTGGTGGTTAAGCAGATAATGCTGTTTTGTATCCTTTTTATACTCTTGCTGTCCCACTGTGTGACATGGTGTTAATTGTAGGAAATCCCAGAAATTCAGACACAAGAGTGGTCAGCAGGGCAAGGCCAGGAGTTTGTGCTGGGGTTTCCCTGGCACAGGAACTTTGGCTTCCTTGTAATGTCCTCGTTGGTGTCCCAGGAAACCTTTATGAGAAAATTCCTGAGTGATCTTGAAAAGTCTGTTCCTCAGGACCACGAGATTTTTGAATACAAACAAACGTTGTCAGTTCACAGTTACATTTCTGTCCCTTCTGTATTTCATCATATATTTGTAGCTCATAGAAAGATGTTTAAATTATATATGACTAAACCTTAACTAGGGAATTACGGATTTTTCCTGTGGAAAAGGTGACTCTCGATCCAGGGGATTTAGGGAGCATCTGGTGAGGATTTACACAAGCAGTGTTGGGTATTTCACTGATCCTCTTCACCCACCACTTCCTTTCTCCTCCCTGTGCAGTTGCTTTACTCCCGGGGCCTGTTGATTGACCTTCTCATTAAGTCCAACGTGAGCAGATACGCAGAGTTCAAAAACGCCACGCGAGTTCTCGCCTTCCGAGAAGGGAAAGTAGAACAGGTATCAGAAAATAATGTGCTGCATGTGGTTCATCTCCTTAAAGTCAAGAAGCTTGAAATCGGTTTTCTGAGAATTTTGTGACAAGAAAATGATGGTTTTACTTAATTATGATTTTTGTATAATTTCTGGAAGAAAAGGTGTTTACATGTGTTATACATAAATACTGAAATAAAAATCAAACTAAAATAAGGTTGTGCAGTCTGGTGTATTGACATAAATCTTCGCCTCAGGCTAAATGATTGACTTGGCAGTTAATTCTTGAAGATTCACAGGTTTTAGGTTTTAAGATTCTAACAGACTTGATTTGTCTCTCTGCTATTTACAAGAGAAGTCGGTGTGATAATGGCAACAGGAGATATTGGCACAGTTAATGCAAACTCTATTGATTAACTCTACAATCAGATGCAAGTGAAATTGAAGGGAAATAAAAAGGGAAAGAGGCTGAAAAAGATTTTAAAATATTCTTACTGTGGAAAATTCGTAATTTTAGTTACAGTAGAAAATAGGGGAAAAATATGTAAGAAAATAACTATGATTGAAAACAGGAATTTGAAGTATTTTTTATTAATCAGACTGTTGTTTTTTGATACTTTTACGTTCAGAGTGGAAAGTATCTGAAATTATTAAAAAATATTTTGCAGGTGCCTTGTTCTAGAGCAGATGTCTTCAACAGCAGACAGCTCACCATGGTGGAGAAGAGAATGCTCATGAAATTTCTGACATTTTGTTTGGACTATGAACAGCACCCTGAGGAATACCAAGGTAGTGTCTCATTGAACAGGGCACTCTCCCTTCCTAGGAGTTCCTTCAGGGAGGCACAGTTCTGAGAGCTCTCCTGTGTTTTCACATGGTTTATTTTTACAGATTCATTTTTAAAGTATGCTTTGACCTTTTCGTGACCTTTTCATTTCAGTGTTAAATTCTTCTACTTAAGCACTTGCTCTTCTAGTTCCCACATCATTTATTATTTACATTTTTCTTTAACAGCAAAATTATATATTACAGCAGGGTTGCAAAATGCTTTTTATCATTTTTAAGTGTTTCCTCCCCTCCCCCAGGTATTTTTTTAAAATAATGTGATGTATCTGAATTTTCTGTCTAATTTTTTGGATACTCCGTAAATCTTTAGCACACATTACCACAAAATCAGAAATGGAGAAAGTGGCATTTTTTAACTTTGAAAGTAAATCTAATTTAATGCTCTTTAGTTGTAGAGGGCAAGTTCAAAGTGCTTTTATCAACTGTTGGCTTACTTAGATGAGAGGAAATCAGAATAGACTTGAGCTATAATGTGCAAAGAATAACGAGCATCAGGTCAAAGAGGGAAATCAGCTTCACAGGGGGAAGGTGCTTTGGGTTTGTCCTCCTCAGAGTACAAAGAATGAAGTGATGTCCTCAGTTCTTGGAGTCTAAAAGTAAACTAAGGCAAAGAGAAAAAATCTGTCAAAAAGAAATAGCAAGGATAAAGGTTCAAGTACTGACAGAAGTTGCACACCAAAGCATATTAGTGCTTTTGGAGCTTGGCAGGAGCTTGACCAGGCAGTATTTGTGCAAGAATCCAGTGTTCAAAGAAGTAGTAGTTGGCTGCTGGTTTGATTACTTGAACAAGACTCTTAGATTAAGTACAAACATCAGAGAAAATTATTAAACATATGCAAGAGAAAAATAGTCAGTATCAAGATCTGGTAAGATTAAGAAACAGAGAGTCTGTAATGAACTCCAGAAAATCCTGAAGGGGGAAAAACTCATTAGGCTGAAGTGGTTTATTGATTGCAGGTGATCTCAGTTTGCTGTTGCTGGAAGAAATGGAGGTGCTCAGAGTGAGGATATAGGTGGTATTTAGAAAATTTATTAAGTAAAAAAAGGAGACATCACATCAATTTTAAATGAATCCATTGATTCATGTACCTAAATAACATTAGATTTATTTTACTTCCACAGACAGTTAAACAGATTTTGTTCCTACGTTTTAAAATAGCCTGAGAAGTAATTGAGAATATTTTGAGTCAGATTAGGCTAATGTAAAAACTTCAGAAATTTAAAATTGCTCTCGATGAGATCATTGCATTCGTGGGAAGGCAGACTTTTAATAGGGAGAGTTCATGAGAGTGAAGAATTTTTTTAAAGCTTTTTTCTGTAAAATATGGAATTACATAAGAAGTTTGAAGTGAGGAAAACTTGAAAATTTTTTTAGAATGGTAAAACAAAAAAAACCCCTGTCATTTTATGACTTGCTGCATGGCCGTACAAAGAGCAGTAAGATACGTTTGTAATAAAGCAGCCTTTACATTTGCAATAAAGAATCTTGAACAGAATATATAGCTTGGTAATACTGGTCTCTGCACTGATGGAAGTGTTTCTGAATTAATTAGGAATTTATCCAGACTGAAATAAGCTTAACAGCAGATTTCTGAATAGTATGGAAGTATGCTATTGCTTAAATACAGTGTTTTCCTGGCAAAAAATGTTTCAGATATGAAAATAACTAAAGTTTTTCAGAGATGTATCAATGCCAACATGCTTTAAACGTCTCCTAGAAGACTTGTGTTTCTTTGAATTTCAAAATGTGTCAGCAGTAATATTATTTTAAGGGGAAGATGGAGTCCTTCATCCCTGTCCGCTCTCTGTCTCATCCACATCTGTTTGTTGCCAGCAAGTCATCAAATTGAAATAAATATTGCACCTTCTCATCTTTGGACTGTGGCACTGTGTGAGTGGCTTCCCTGTGCATAAATATCCAGTCTAGTACTGGCAGTGTGGATCCAGCAGTCCTGTTCTGGAGTGGGTGTCATTCTGGGGTCATATTTTGGATAATTTACAGGAAAGGGCTTCCCAAGGCACTTCAATGGATTTTTGTCCACAGTTTCTCACTTTTCTCTCAGGACTGGTAAATGGAGGTAGATCAAGTCTAACTGAATAGGTGATGATGCCATTGGAGACCCATAGAGTGGGTTTGTGATATTTTGAAATATTTTAATGGAGTGTGAGGAAACTCACTTTCTGGGAGTGATTTTTCTGACTTCCATTGACTGGGATGATCTATTTTCAGCAAGGTGTTCATTGAAAAACCCACTTGCTTTTGTTTACTGAAATCCACAAGCACTCGTTTGAGCGAAGCGCAGGCGGCAGTGCAGGTGTTACAATGTACTCAGTGCCTCTCTCTGCTTTTCCCTCAGACCACGAGAGCGGGACCTTTGCTCAGTTCCTACAGACACGGAAGTTGACCCCCAGCTTGCAGCACTTCATCCTTCACTCCATTGCAATGGTTTCAGAGACTGAGAGCAGCACTCTGGAAGGTCTTCAGGCAACAAAAAAATTCCTGCAGTGCCTTGGCCGCTATGGCAACACCCCGTTTTTGTTCCCTCTGTATGGGCAAGGAGAGATCCCACAGTGCTTCTGCAGGTAAGCCTCACTTACCCAGACATACCTTCCCAAAAGGAAACCCTTGGCATTGTGAGAGATATCCTTCAATGGGAATTACCCTGTTAAAAATTTCATGCTGGTTTTATTCACTTTACATTTCCATTGGCTATGAAATACCCCCNAAAAAAAAAAAAAAGAAAATGATTTGGAAGTCACACTCCTGTAATACTTTGCAACAATTTTCCTTGTATTACAAATGCAGCTTTGTAGCTGGTGGCTGTGGTGGCTGCCTGTGATAGTAAGTTAATAAGTGCTAGGAAATGAGAAAGCCATCATTTAACCCATATGTAGCTGCCCCTTTCTAAATCTGACAGAGAAGACTTAGAGTGATATCTGTCCAAAAGGGTGACAGTGCATTTGGTTGAAAATATTTGTATTTGTGTCTTCCCTGAAGCTGAAGGAAGATTCATGTTGTCAATTTGTGTTACTAATTAACGCTGAGAATGCATCTGCCATTCACAGGTAGATACTTAATAATGAACTGGATTTTTGTGAAAGAGGAGAATGGTGCCATGTGTCCAGTTTACAATTAGATTTAAAACAAAACCGAATTCTTTCACCTTTCTACATCACAGATTTACACAAACAGGGCAGTTAATGTAAAATCATGTATTATGCTCTTGGCATCATTTTGTAGCTCTCTCTAGACCACAAGGCTCCAACTCCTATGAACTGAACAGCAGAGCAGATCCATCCCGTGCAGCCCTGTTTCCCTGAGCCACTTCTACACTCTGACATCTCAAACAGCAGCCATATGATCTCCACTCCTAGAGCCTTAGAAAGCAATTAAAACAAAAAAGCCCAGTTGATTCCAGGATAAACCAAGATCCTCTTCAGCTCCTTTCCTGGAGCTGTGGGCAGTGGCAGGGCAGAGGCTCCTGAGGTGTCCCTGGTTCTGGCACAGGGGCTGGTGCTCGGTGCTTTTGGGGACCATCAAGGATCTGTGTGCAGCGGGTGGGCGGTTTTAATTTCAGTTGTTTCCAACAGTTCAACTGCCTTTTAAAAGGCTGAGGGGTTTTTTTCATCTTTGCTTTTGCTGGCAAGCAGCCTTTCCATCTGCTCAATGTGGGTTTAATGTGGTAACCTGTAGGTCTGAAGTAAACATTAGCTCTGTTTAAAAAAAGCAGCTTTGCCTGGTGAGGCCAGTTTGTCTGGGTGATATATTTGTACATCAGTCCTTTAAATAGCAGTGCAGGGTCTTACCTGCTTTGTTTGGTGCTGGACAAGTTCTGCATTTTACATGTGTGCTACTATGAAATTGTGGTTTACAGCACATTGTTGGATATTATCTTCCTGTTTTTTTGCTGTGATAGATTCTGTTTCTCTTCTCCAGAACAGTGCTTAAATTACTGCCAGAAGAGTGGCCTTAGCAGCTTGAGCTACTTGTCTGTTTACAGGATGGATGCAGTTATATGTTGATAGAAACATTCTGGAATAATTGTGCTCCATTCAATAGAAATGTTATTTGCAACCATTTTTCATCAATAGCCTTTCCTCTGTTCTTTAAACAGTATTTATAATGATAATTTTTAGAAGTGTAGACCTACATAATTAGGTGGTTGGACAGACAATTTGTGAACAAGAACTGGGTGCAGGTAACTACTCTGGATACAGTCATGCAACAGAACTTGTGTTCATAGATTTTATGGATGTCTTTGTGTCTTTATAGGACTTCAAGTGAGGCCAGTTATCTGTATGTGAGCAGCAGATTATTAAATCAGAATATTATCAGAGCCATTGTAGTAGAACAAGTTCAGCAGTTCGACCTTCCTTGGCTTCAAATACCCTGGGAAAAAAGTAAATTCAGTAATAAAAATTAGAATTTTGCTTTATTTTTTTACCCTGCAGATTCTTCTTCATCTAATTCTTTTTACATTCTTTAAACCCCTTTGGCTTTATTTTTTCATTTAACGACCAGCACATGCAGTTTTCTGATCTTTACCAGCAATATATTTCAAGAGTTAGCAGTAGAGGTGTCTAGAAGTATTATAAATATTCTTATCAGAAAATCATTCCGTGATATCAGGAGTTCTTCAGATGGCCTGAGCTTTCTATTTAAGATAATTTTATTTATCTTAAATATTTATTTAGCTGCGTTTTAGGGTTTTTTGCTAAAATATTTAAGTTCTACAACAAAGAGGGTATTTTAATAGTTGAAACAAAATAATCTGTCAAACCAAGAAGTAATTATACTTTTAAAAGGTTTGTATTACAAACATTCTAATACAAAACTTTTTTTTAAATTTGTCGTTTGTTTTTAAGTGAACGATTTAGAAGGCAATCACAATATTTTTTGAGATAAATCACAGTTTTTAAAGGTGTTCTGCCCTCAGGATTGTGCCTTGCTCGAAGTGAGCCATGCCCGAAGAATCCCGCTGGGGCTGTGGAGTAGAGAGGCAACCCCAGAGCCTATAGATCACAGCCTACAGCTTTTATCACCAGCTTATCAGAGGAAGGTGTCACCTGGCCTGTGATTTCTAACCACTGCTCTATATTCTGTTTTAATGTAAACCTCTTAAGCGTTTCTTGCAGCCAGTTACACTGTGTGTTCTCATCAAGGCTACTGTTATAAATGGCACACATGCATATTGATGGGAATGAGTCAAAGACATTTGTAAGTCACATCCTTGCATCCCAAATGAATCCTGCACAAACACTACAACCTTTTATAACTGCTGACGACACTCGAATGAGCAGAAGCACTCTTCGCTCTTTATTGGTTTAAGCAGGGATGGTTTAGGAGAGAAAATTAAACTTTTATATCACTGTAATGTACATCCCAATATGGTGAGGTACAGATGTGAGATTTCTGTCTCCATAAATTGGAGTCGTGGAACAAGGAAGGTCATTGGAAGCCTCCTGCTCTCCTGAGCTGACAAGCAACAAAACTTCACTAGCCCTTAACAGCTTCCTTTGCTTCCTTCTTGGTAAAAAACTGTCCTGGCTCTTCCTTTCTGATGATGTAGCAACAGTCTGATATTTAGTAAAAATGAATATAGTATTATCTCATTCTTGAGGAAAACCCAAACCAGCCTTTACATCTGATACTGTGTTTGCTTTGTGAACACACTGAATTTGGGGCAGACCAGGCAAAATTTCTCTTCAATTTGGTTTCAGATTCTTTCCCCTGGACTCTTGCAAATACGGATATGCAAATGGAATTGACTTTTTGAGAAGCAGTAGTTTTTTCCCATGTGAAGCTTTAGAGGGAATTGGTGACTGTCCACTGTGCCATCTCAAAGGTTCTGTGGGTGACACGTTGTGTCTCTTGTCTCTTTGTTAAGAGTTATCCAAAAACTGACAGATGTGGGGGTGGCAATAGGTGCTGGAATGTCCTCGGCTGCTTTGGCAGAGGAATTGCTGATTCCCTGACTTTTATGGATAGTTGGTAAATGATGTGCATTTCCTATAATCAGACTTTGAATTTTTCCTCTGTGTATTCGGTGGGCAGTGACATCCTTTGTAGTAGTTCCTACAGATTCTGGCTGAAATTGTAATTTTTGTCTCCGTGACAGTGACAGCAGTAATTTTGTGATGGAGGAAAGATCCGATTAAGACAGTTCCATCTCTTTCAGTTCCCATATTTACAGGAAGATTAAGAGTCCAGGCTGAGATAAGATGGATAGTGTGATTGATTCCAAGGGTTCCTGTATATATTTAAAAATGAATAATCAGTTTTACTCTTACATGTGCACTATTATCTGCTACAGATGTCAGAGCTTCTGGGGTAGTCTCAGGTCCTTTAAAATTCCCAATTATGTCCCTGTTCCAAGCTAGGGAGGTTTCTGTGGTCTGAAATCAAGACTGGACTTCAGGAAACCTGACTGCAATAATTTATTAAAAATTTGGTACACCATCTTTTTCAGCTAAATCTATACACGAGTATTATGTCTCTACATGTTAGCAAGATGCAGAACTTCTCTCTGTGTGAATTGTATGATTTAGCATATGAATGAGAAATTCAAGCAATGTTAATTCCTAGTGACAATCAGGTGTGACAGATTTGAGTCTTAGCACGTGTGCAATTCTGTAAAAGTGTGAAACAATCACAGGATTGAGTTAAAAAACATAGTGAGATATGAGTTCAGTCCTCCATTTCAAAATACCTCATTTTCATATTTATCTATCTCTTATCACTTATAATTATTCCATTTCTTTGCACCAGAAAATGCAATTGGAATTACTGACAATTTGTCACTATTCCTTGGGTTGTACTAAAATACTGAATAGTTCAAGTAGCTGCAGTGCTACTTTCCTCTTAATTGTTTTCACTTGCATTTCAGGGAAAAAATAAAACTTCAAATGTAGTTTGGCCTTTAAAGACAAACTTGATATATTTCTCCTCACTTTGTTGGCAGATGAATGCAAAATGGGAGAGCAGAGTTAGCAGGATTGTTTGTAGGATCAGTTGTTTGTTTTTCCCTCTAAGGAGAAACTCTTTCTTGGGGTAAACATGAGGGAACTGAGATAATCCATCATTCTGAGACCTGTTCACTAGTGATGGATGGATAGATTGGTAAAGTAACTCAATAATCTTCATTTTTTTCAGGTTATTCACAGATCAGTGAGCCTTGTCGTTAATACAGCTATGGAATGCTTTTGTGTCCTTGCCCACATTATTTCTCAGAATTTGACAGGAAAAGACTTTTAATTTGGAAATAACCTTTGTTGTGAAATGCATCAAGTGCATGAAACTTGGAAAATACCTTCCCATTTTAGATTTTATCTTCTCAGTAAGTGTTTGTCAATTCTTTGTTTAAAAAATTACTTACAAATACAAGAACTTTTCTGTTCCTTGTAATTTCTGATTAGAAATTGTGTTCTGCAGGAGTTTATACCTCATGAAGGCCTTCAGCCGTTAGAATATATCCCATGGGATGCTCTGAATCATGTGGATGTTGTCAAAGTTTATTGACTTCCCATCTCTAACTAGGCATGGAAAAGTTTTCATGCAAGAAATTGTATTGAGGGGTCAGACTTACATTGTCCTGCTCTCATTCTCCATCATCTTGGTCCATTCTAAAAACATATTTGGAACCTAAAAGCACAAAATACAAATGCTGTTGAGAGATGCTTTTTCTGGGTTTAATAATTAGGACAGTGGTGGTAATAGGAGGGAAGTGTATCTTAATCCATCATTTGGTATTGCCTCTTAACAGTCCCTTAGCAAGTAAATTCCTCCCTGCTTGTGTGGGGATGTGCAGATTGTGCCTTACAAGGTCTTCCTGAGAACTCTGACTCAGACATTGAACACATTTCAGCATTATCAGGAGACCTGTGGAAATGAAAGGATTGTTTTTTATTGGAGCAAATCTGAGATGAGAAGGCAAATTGCATTTAGCAGTCCTTTTTTCATCAAACCAGAAAGCAAAGAAAGGTAGCTCCCAAACCATGACAGAATTAGTAAAATAGCACTTGAATTTCATTGAGGGTTAAGAGAACTGGAGTTTTTGTGTCTTTTCTGGAGGCAGAGAACACATCCATGGGTTTTCTAGATGAGCTAATGCTTAGTGACTGGTTCCCAGTGCCTGGTTCTCATGCCTTGCCCTGCAGTCCTGATCTCCCCAGCTTCTCTGGCAGGGCAGAGCTGTTGGGTAATAGCAGCTCAGTGACCTTGGGTGAGGAGCAGCTGCTGCTCCACCAGGGTCGATGGGGTCAGAGCCAGGCAGGTCCCATCCTCCCACCTCCCCCGAGAGGGGCCTTGGGAGTGCCTCTGCTCTCCCTGCCCTCACAGCAGCACAGAAACAACTGGACTCTTTTATTTCCTTTTTCCTTTTTTCCTTCTCCAGCTCTGTGGCAATTTCTGGCAATTCCCACAATGCTTTAACCATAATTTTTAGGCCACTTGACTGTGTTGCCTGATGGATTCTCACCTCTTTCATATGAATCATTTATTTCTTGAGTTTAGAATCCCAGAGAATGATTCTTAACCTTGATTGCCTAAGAAGTACTGTTAATTGCAACATCCTTGACAAAATTAGGTTGATAATGTGGTTAATTTTAAGAAATAGCACTTTTATACTGTGATTATGGACATTCAGAGTCTTTGCAAAACTTCATGGCTCTGGAACAACTTATTTTAGACTTAGTCTCAAATTCTTCACCTCAAATTTGACACTTTTGTTGACATGACCCTCATATTTTATCATATCAGTCGTTATCTTTGAACAGTATGTGGACTTACTTTGCAGTTTCTGGAAATAAAATCAATTAATTCTCAAAGAGAGCTCATTAATGCTCTTTTTTGCTTCAACAAGTGACAATGTTTCTCTTATTAGTTTTATGAGATTTTTTTTCAGACTGTACTCTTACCCAGATAAATTTACTTAATTCTTTGTGACTTATAACTGTTTGCTAAAATCATAATAATTTTTACTTCCAAGATTTTCTTGTAAAATAACTTGCTAGGTTGATTTATTATTCTTCCTAAATACTTTCTTTATGAAGGCTAAATCCCAGACTGTTTGTTTAAAAGAAAACAAACAACAACCAGCCAAATGAAACATCACTTCTGCTGGAAAAAGTAGTTGTGTTTGAGAAAGCAAATCCAAAAGTGGACACAAATCTGATTACTGCTAGAATTTATTTGATCCAGAGACCTGTTACCATGGAGTAATCCAGTAATGAAGAGTTACTTGATGGTGAAACTTGGGGTTTTCTGCTTTCAGAAGCTTTGGAAGATGCACTTCTTGCACAGATCTGTCTTCCCTCTTTAGGTGTTCATGTTGTAGGATGTCACATTTAATTTGTTTCTCATAAACCACGAAATTGGATCCTTCCACAGAAGGCTCTTCCCTTGACAGTCAGTGCAACACCAGAAGGAGACTTGGGCTTCAGGAATGCCTTTAAAGCTGAGCAGCTGCTCCTCAAAGGCAGGTTTTTGTAGGATGCATCCCCACATGTGTTAGCACTTCCTTCTGCAGCTTCACACTGCTGTAACTCCAGTGCTTCTGAAACAAGGATTGTTATTCTCTGGTTATTTTGAATGTGGAGGATGAGAGTTCAGTTTCATAGATGAACACCTGTAGAAGAGGATAGCTAAAAATGTGCATAGTTACAGAAATTTCGGTGGTGTTAATGACTTTCAACTGCATTATTAGAAAAACTGGTCTCTCTTTCTTTTGAGCATTTATTAATGGATACAAGTAAGCTACTTTTGTACCGCTCCTGGACTCTCTAAATAACTCTACAAGTCACCAGTAACATGGCACTTTTATCAGCAATTAGCTGCTAATACTGCACTTGTTTAAATTACTAACAGTTGAAATGAAAACAGAGATGAAACGTGGTCTTATTTTTTCAACAGAATTTCCTCAGGTTTAGAAACAGCCTGAGAAATCTACACTGGCACAAAGCAAGGCTGACGTGTAGGAGCATAGAAATGTATGATGAATTAAGATTTTTATTGTATCATCTTCTAACGTTTGAATTTGGGAAATGGAATTGGAATCTTGGGCCTATAAAAGGCAGCCGTGACTTGCCAAACCCTGAAACTTGCACATCACATAATAGGAACTGAAATGTTAAAACTCCTGAAATAGTTGCACTTCAGTGCAGTGTGGCCATTCAGAATCCATGAACAATAAATACCAATCCTTGCCAGACTCTGATGAAATAGACTTAAATTACCCCTATTTTGTAATTATGGGGAAAAGTGCACAGAGGGTCTATTTAGGGTCAGTGATCAGTAGATACAGCTTTGTGCTCTAAACAAAACCAAGCACAGCAGTTTCTATCTTGTTTCTTTTACTGGCAGATACTATATTCACTACTAGAATTTTTCACAGGATGTGAATGTGTATTTCTAGATATACAGTCTAAATTCCATACAATAAAAAGGAGCAATTTCTTAAACTTGGTTATTAAATCCCTGGAAAAGCTGTGAAATAAGAAATGTCCTAAAACGTGACCTGTGAGTGGGCTACTTTCTTTTTTCCTAACCCCTCTCTCATCCCTGCCATGTTTTCCTGGAGCTGTCACCATTCCTGCCTGCTGGGTCTCTCTCCTTGAGAAGAGTTTGCTGGAGCTGAAATGAGCCCAAGTCCTTTTCTCCCACTGCCACCCCAGTGTGCTGGTGGGCAGCTCTGCCATTCCAGCTCCTCTTCCTGCAGCATTTCCCAGTCACAGTCTGGTTTTCCAGAAGGAAGGGGAGGTCTGGGGAAAGAAGTCATCTTACTGTGGGAGTACTTCAGGCTCAAAGTACTCTGAGTTAACTGAGTGCTGGTGGGTAACTCTGCAGGAGCTTTGTGACTGCTTTAGAATTGTCATGTTGCTAACTGGATTTAGAACATAGGCTGATTCTCCAATCTTACAGGACCTTTTAAAATTTCACAGGAATAATGAACACAGCCTGCAGGAAAAAGTCAAAATATTTGACTCTTCATCTGCTTCCTTAAGCATTTATGTCACATATTTTCCTCCCCATAGCTCTCCAAATGCCAGGACAGTTCAGAATGACATTGGTTATTTTCTTCATTAGTTTTTTGGTGCTGTTTTTTGGGGGGGGATTTTTGGTTTTTTCCAGGCATATGCACACACTGAGTTTTGACTTTGGTATGGGAACTCTGTGTTGGGAATATTAACCATCAATTTTTGTAGCTGTAGCCATTTTATTTATTTGATTTGTCTGGACTCTACTTGTTCATGTTTTTAGAACACAACAATATTGGAGGAAAGGCTGATGTTCTAGGGGCCTTTCAGGAAACACAGAATTTAACATAAGAATCAGGTCACAGCTTGCTCTGTGTGTAAAAATAAATTGAAAGAGGACAATTCATTATTTCAGCACTTGTCATGTTTTTGTTTGATCTTTCTCCAAAGCTTGCAGTGCTTTACATGCAGTACATTCAGCTTAAAGGAGAGAAGCAAGTAGTTTTTACTATAGAAAAAATGTACAGTTAAAAAATAGTCAGTTTTTAAATTAATCACAACATGGATTTTAGAAAGTAGAAGACAAATTACATTCTAGAAATAAAAACTAGTTTTTGGTGTAAAATTATGTGATACAGTTTTAAAATTCTTTCAGAGTGAACTAAGGCTAAGTCTGTAATTTGAGTGTGTTTGTGGTATCTCTGTGTTGGGAATCGAGATGTCAAATGGAGAGACATTCTATTTTTGTTCAATTAATATCACAGAGCATTACATCAAAGCAGTAAACTCCTCTTGTATCAACAGATGCAGCAACCCTGAAGCCTATTTTCTCTCTTGTTACATTAGTGTTTAATTAAAGAAAACAACTAGTTGGAGGCAGTTACTTTCTGTGAAATGTAATGAAGATTTATTTTGTAAGTGACCTTCACTGTATTAGCTGAATCAGTAATCAGTAAAATTAATAGAATAATCAAATTACATACAAACTCATAAATCACTGCGAATGTGCTGTCAAAAACGCAGCTTTTAATATGTCCTATTGTTTCACAGCTGTATTAAAAATTGCAACTGCTGATTTCTGCCTCGATGGGGACTGAAATGGCATTTAAAGGCTGTGTATGATGGAGGGCTACCAGGCCAAAAATTTTCACAACTGTTAATTTAGCTGTAATGTGATTTGATGTCACCGGGGCAAAGTTGAAGCCGAGTACAGTGTTGTTGCTATCTTTCAGCAAAACTTGAATTATTGGTGGAGGCAGTCGCCAGTTAATTAGAGTAATATCAGTTTAAATGTCTGTCATTTAGGGTTAATGGTATCAAAGAGTTGCCTTGTACTTCAAGTGCAGTCAAATCATCTTGAATAGCCCATTGTATGAAAGTAATGCCAGCACAATGATTTTACTTTGTCATAAATTATTGGGGTGCCATTTAGTTTAATATTTCAGTTTCTGTATTTAAATAATTTTGGCAAGTTCTTCCTAATTGTGTCATTTTTCATGCTAGGCTGTTTTAATAGGTGTTTTGGCTGTTTGTGATTGTTTAGCAACACAATCAAAATTCCTTTCAGTTTTCATTTAAAAAGAGAAGTTTTCTGCTGGCCTGTGAAAACAGGTCGTGCCCTCCTCCCCTGGATAGCAGGTTACTCTTGGAAAGAAGTAATTCACATTTTTGTGCAGCCAAGCAGTGAAGTTCTTTCAAAGCACGCTAGAAAAATAAAGTGCATATATCAAAACCCCCTGGCTGTGGTTGAAGTCAAAGGAAAACTGGAATTAATGTTTTTAACTAAGGAATCCCAGTTGTAGTTAAGTTAATAGCACTATTCTTATATGCAAGATTGAAATAAACCCCTCTGAGTTGGTTTGAAAGATCCTGAGGGCTGCTGGGTCAGGCAGGAAGCCATGGATTGCAGCAGTAGAGATAATAAACCCATAGCTCTATGTTCTCTAACCATTCTTCAGTGGATGTTTAACCTTTGTGTCATCTTCAGCAATCTCCAAACAGCCAAGGCTGTGATTTGTGGGATGTATCTCTGGTTTTCCATGAGTAGCAGGAGTGTTTTTAGGGAACTGGATATTGCAGTGTGTCCCGTGGTACATGGTGGTGCTGACAGCTCCTTGGGCTGCAGCCCCAGCAGTGCAGAGATGGGTTTGGTGACACTGCAGGCCCTGGCTGGGCTGCACCACTCCTGCAGTTCAGAAGGGACTGTGGGACTGACTCTCTTTGAACTGGCTCATCTGACATTAGAATGACAAAATTAATGCCATTTCTGGAAGGTAGGTTTGCAAAGTGAAAGGTTTCAAGCTCGCCATTTGTGAAGATATCAAAATGCTTTCACTTCAAAATCACGGAGTCCCAGGATGGTTTGGGTTGGAAAGGACCTTAAAGCTCATTCAGTTCAACCCCCTGCCCTGGGCAGGGACACCTCCCACTAGCCCAGATTGTTCCAAGCCCTGTTCAGCCTGGCCTTGGACACTTCAGGGATGGGGCAGCCACAGCTGCTCTGGGCACCCTGTGCCAGGGCCTGCCCACCCTCGCAGGGATCTCTTCCATGTATGTAATCCAAACCTACCCTCCTTCAGTTTAAAGCTGTTCCCCTTGTCCTGTCCCTCCATCTTTTGTCCCAAGTCCCTCTCCAGCTCTCTTGGAGCCCCTTTAGGCCCTGGAAGGGGCTTTAAGCTCTGCCTTGAGCCTTCCCCTCCCCAGATGAACACCCCCAACCCTCCCAGCCTGGCTCCAGCCCTGTGATACCTCAGTGGCCTCCTCTGGACTCCAGCAGCTCCACGTCGTGCTTCATTTGGGGGGCCCGTGCTGTCAGTAAATCAGTGTTACCAGCATGCTCAGTGCTTTGCCTGCTGACCACTGACCCTGATTGCAGTTAGCTGTGCTGGAGTGACCCCTGTGCTCCCTGTGTTGCAGGCTGTGTGCAGTGTTTGGGGGGATCTACTGCCTCCGTCACGCCGTGCGCTGCCTGGTGCTGGACAGAGCCTCGGGACGGTAAGGGTGACATCAGGAACCTTCTGTTTGTACTCAAAACACAGGTGAAAAATGTGTTAAGTCCATTTAAAAAATAATGATTCTTCAGAGATCCTCCTTGGTATTAATAACACATCAACCTTGATTAAAAGTAATTTGTGTATAGGTCCTCCAGAACAAGGAAAGTGGGTCTAGAATATAGAAACTAAATTAATTTCCCTGTGATATTACTACAGCTCCTGATCACCCAAGCTTGGAAGACAAATCATTTCAGCTGCCGGGGGGCTGGTGATGAGTGATGTTAGTTTTCCTTGTGGCCTTACCTACTCTAATTGATTTTCATCAGATGACAACAAAGCCCTCTGTTATTGCATTTTTAAAAATGGAGCTCACCTAAAGACTCATCAGATTAATCTTTGCTGATAATGCATGTCACTCCAAGAGAAAAGACTTTAATGAGTTTTTAGGTAGATTGTTGTCATAAACTATGCTGCCCTCTTATTCCAGAATAAATTCTTTTACAACAATATCAGGCCTGTAGGCAAGTTTAAAGTTAAGCTAAGAAAAATCAACCTAGAGTTTTTTTCCTTAGTGGCATTTTTCACACCTCTCTAAATTGTCACATTTCTGTTATACACATTTTATCAGATATTAGTCTAACTGCAGGCTTTGGCTCTCTTAAAGAGTCTGTTTGCAGCTTAGTTTCTATAATTGAAAAGTTCAAGATGTTTTGTAGAAAATTTAGAAAATTAATTTAGAAATTATGTAGTACCAATTTATTAGGAGAAAGAGTGGTTAAATGATGGGGGTGGTGTGTTTACTTCCCAGTTGCTCTGCAATTCCTTGAGCACAGTCCTTGTAGCTGCATTTGTCACAACATGGTCAAGTAGTAGCTGTGTTCCCTGAAATTGTATAAACTCCAGATTTTCTCTTTCTGCCAGTTCCTGAAGATTCTGGAGTTCACTGCACAGTTGTAGACTTTGAGATGTAAATGTGGTGGTATTTCATCGTGTGTGTTGTTCCAAATACATGATTCATATGCAAATTAAACTACACCCCTTTCAGAAACTGTCTTTTTTAAACGCTGATACTTGAACTGTTACTGTAGGAAGCTTTATATTCAATAACATTTAAATAGTTAAATTGCTTTTGCAGGGGGACAAAGCCTATATTTGGTAGCAACTTCCAAACCCACTCTGTGCAGATCTTAAATGGTCAGTGGTACTAGTTGCCCCAGTTTCCAGCTTCTTTTGCACGTCCTGAAGAGCTGTGAAATCAATGTTTTCTTTATAAGGTTATATGTGTTCCAGAAAAGCTGGAGTGCTGCTTTTCCATTAACCTGCTTTTATGTTTTGAATATCAGTTCCTCAGCATTCAACATAGGTGTCAAGTATCTTTTTTTTAGGCTGCTTTTGTGGTTCACTTGGGCCATTTTAAAATAATAGATTTTTGAGGAGCAGAATTATTGAAATACTTTCAAAGATTTTACCAGACTTTAATTATTCCAAAAACATTTAGCTTCTAATAATGCCATTATCTGATGGTGAATATGAAGAAGCACAACACATCCAGGATATCCATTTCCTTTATCTTCTGTTTCGTTCTTGCTGTTATCTCCTTCCTTACTGTGTATTCCCTCCCTGCACCAGCTTGTATTTCCTCTTGACTTTGGGCTTCAGTGTTTTGCCTAATAAAAATCAGCTATCAAGTTGTTAATGAGGCTATTTATGAGTTACTGAGCTTTTGAGTCAACAGACCATTAATAGTAATTGGTGAGAGGCAAATTCATATCTGGTTGTCAGTACAGCTGGCTCTGTGCTGGCAGAGGCTGCTTCCCCAGGTTACAAATGGCTCCCACTCAGCACTGCAGAAATGCCTTGTGCAGTGGTCATTACCAGTTTATAGCTCCTTCACAGCCCTCCAGGCTTCTTCCATGCCTTAAGGCAGTGATTTGTTCTCTATTTTTAATATTCCTGGTTTAGTACATGTAAGGAAAATATATACTTCCATCTCCAGCATTCATTTTCTTCTAAAACTTTTAGGTTAGAGTTTAATTAAAAGTCTCTAAATATCACCGAAGTTCATTCCAACTTTTTTCTAGACGTGGCTGACATTGCTTTTTCACATTTTCCTACCCATACCTGTATATACAGAGAACAGTAGATTTCATACCCAGCTCTACAATTATTTTTATGCTTTTTCTATAGTCCTTTTTATAGTTTATGAAAATAAGATTCAGGCAAGACAGGGTGAAAGAATAGAAATTTTAGACATCCCTATTTTAAGGTTTTAGTAATGTACTTGAAAATACCTGTTTTTTATATATTGTACCAGATCTGTTTTAATAAGTTTGCAGAACATCCTGAGTTCTTGGTAGAACTGTGATGCTCTGTTAGAAAATAAAAACCACATCGTATTTCTGAGGCTGAGGAGAAAAGCACATTGAATGTATGAATGGTAATTTTGTTGTTTTTCTCTGTGTTTATTGTATGTCACTTTTTTGGGTACATATAAAATTTCATCATAATGGTAGGCATTTTATATTGATCACACTTCCCATATGTTTCCAATTACACAATTCTGCCTCAAAATGGAAGAGATGTGATAAATGGACATTTATACATCTGTGATAAAAAGATAGAGCAAACAGCCAGTAATTTACATATCTGCTGAAATACTGCAGGCTGGCTTTGTCAGTGCTGCTGAGTCCATTTCAAGGATGTCGCCCTTAGTCCATTAGTTTGGATAATGAGCCCTATAAAGTACATTTATAACTCGTGGCACTGCAAGGAGATGGATTCTAATTTTCATCCTTTTATCCAGACACATTGAAAGAAGGTCAATGGAGGGTTCTCTGTGATTCATTGTCTCAACACAGATCAGATGACAGAGACCTGATAATGTCAGTGCAGGAGTGTTTGCTGCATTTGGAAGCACTACTTGAAAGAAATTTTCTCAGCATCACCCTTTGAAGTAAAGTGGGACTGAAATTAAAAGCTCTCTCTCTCCCTCAGTTTAAAATCTTATCACACATATGACCTGCTGCTATTCCTGAACAAAGGAGAGGAAACAACACTTAGCAGGAAAATGAAACGTGTCGTTGCTTTTGCTGGCTTTGAGTGATGCAACATGACATTTAATCAACCTTTCCCCTTCCATAATGTTTGGGGGGTGGCAGGGAAATTGTTTCATAAACAATAAGAAAGGTTATAATTAGAAATGAGCTGCAGCAGCTCGACTTCCTTGTTTATTTGCAGTATTCAAATGAGAGCTCGAGAATTAAATCAATGGGGTTAACAGTTAGGAAAAACGTGTTAAAGTTGCAAGTGAAACACATGTTGGATAGGATTTGAAACTGAAGAATGTTAGATGTTAAACAGTGCTTGCACTTTTGTCAAAGTACCTGTTGAATTCGAATATAGGAATATATGTAGGGCCAGATGCCTGTGAGGTCAGCATTAGGAGTTAGTGTTACAAAAACATGTTTAATACTCTTAAACCTCTTACATTTATAGAGGAGGCTTGTGTGTGCACCCTATTTCAATTCTCTTCTCAGGTTATAGAAACAACTGGTTTACCAGAGGTAGTGGGAGCTGATTGCTGTTACCTGTTCAGGTTTGGGTTTATAGATCATTTTAATCACAGAAGCTGACAAATAGCTTTAAGTTACAGAAGTGTTGTACATTCCTAGGGCATAACTTGCATGTCAGATATTCCAAAGATAAAATTGCACTATGATAAAACACAGGTAAATCTGTACATGATCTCTGTCTCAGCCATTGTGTTCCTTTGGATGTTTCCCTGTGCATGCACATGTGTGTAAGTGTGTGTGAGAAAACTCACTGGTTTAAGTCCTGTATGTTAAATTGTTGAAACATTGATAAAGTCATTCAGAAGAATTTAATTTTAAGAAAAAGTAATTTTCATTCCCCAAGAAAAAATTCAGTAAAGCTAATTTACTTTATTTATTTATACAGTAAATGTTCTGATAGTGTAGAAGAGAACACAGACCATGGATATAGAATCAGCAGTAGAGGTTGCTTTAGTGAGTATCTGTGTGCAGCCTCCCTTTTCTTCATCTCATATATATGATGTAGCTTCATATGTCATATATAAGTCTGAAGTTTGTTCTTTCATAGAGAATTTTCCCCCTAAAAATCTGAAGTTTGTATTCTCATTGAAGCTCACTGAAAGGGTTCATTTCTGTGGTTTGCATTTCTGTCCCACTTCTATTTCTGTCCCTGTTCTATGGGAAATGTTTGTGTTGTTCTTAAAACACCAGGACTTAGTTAATCCCTTTGTGTGTAACTTAGAGATAAAGGGTATATTTAGTTACAAATAGAGCAACTCACTCTTGCAACAGTCTGATGCACTCATTTGTCAGGGATTTTTCCTAAATCTCTTCATTTAATTTACTATTTAATTTGTCAAATATTATTGTCAAAATAAACTTGTTTTTGGTAAAGTTGTCTGCCTGAGAAAGAAACCCCACTGTGATAAGGTTGTACCTACAAAATAATTCACAGTTTTATTTTTTTAGGTATTATGAGGTAAGAAATGCACAACTAAATGCCAGTGTTGTAAGCTTATACTTTCTGTAAAAAGTGGCCAAATTATTAAAGTTGGGATATCATTATCTGTATTGGCATTGCAAGTGGAAAACTGCATAAACAAGGTAGAATGTGTCAGTCTAGGATTTCATGATCAGTTCAGTTGAATTAGTTTCACATGTTCAAGAAATACATAGCTAAATTAATTGAAATAACTCAATTTTAATAACTTATGCATGCTTTTATTACCTTATATCAAAATTTCTTAGTGTGGCTTGGGTTTTTTTAAACAGGTGCAAAGCTATTGTGGATCATTTTGGACAAAGAATAAGTGCCAAATATTTCATTGTGGAGGACAGTTACCTCTCAGAGAGCACATGCACAAATGTGTCTTACAGGTATGTGCTAAAACAGAAAACACGGTCAACATCTTTAAATAATGGTGTGTAAAGTACCCTGCAAGCTAAACTGAGGAGCCTCCTGTCCAATCCTTGATTTTTGCAGTACAGTTCAGTTCTGTGCAAAGTATTTCTGTTCTATTAACTGGAGGATATCCTGTGTACTTTCTATATTCAGGTTTTCTTTAACTGTCATTGAAATCATATTCCCTTTTTTCCTATAAAAAACCCAAGAGCTCTAAATGTGTTAGGAATTTCATATTTACTACAATGTTTTTGGAAGGTGAAGGTGCCAGTTGCTGTCCTGACTTTAGATGTGTTCAGCTTTAGGCGAGTACTAAATTTCGTTGTTTCCTGTGAGTTGATTGTTGTTGCCAAAAGCACTGGGCATGCACTGCCTGTCTCGGGAACAGTGCAGGGAAGGGATCAGCAAAGCTGTGGCAGGGAGGGCAGAGCAGAAACACCCCTGGGCACTGCAGGAGCACAAACTGCAGGTGATGGATGAACTCCACCCTGCTGCATTTCCGTCATCCCCAGGCTCCTGTGCTCTTTGGAATGTCACAGGTCCTTAATGTGCTGCTGCTAATCTTGATCAAACAGGCAAAAGAACTTTTTAAAAAAACAGGAGGAGGCTGTTTTATACAACTGGACTGACTCATTAATTCATCACCTATTTTGGTCATTGAAAATACTACATTGGTGTTCCAGATGTGTTTCTGCTTCAGCAACAGGCAAAATATCCCACCAGGAATCATAGTAATAAAGATTATATAGTGAAATAGCCCTGGTATTACCAAAACTATGATTCTAAATTGCTATTTTTTGCATTTTTGTTTTCATTTTGCACAATTACATTTATTATATAAGTATTTTTACATAATTTCTTTTTAATTGTAGGCAGATCTCCAGGGCAGTGCTCATTACAGATCACTCTGTACTGAACACAGACTCAGAGCAGCAGGTACACACCAGTTCTGTATCACTTGTCCCTTTGTGTATTGCATCTGTTAATATTTCGTTGTTGGTAGGAATTAATTCATTAATTCAATTCTGTTTGTGCTTCAATCAAGATCTTTAGTCAGCTCTCTGCACTGGTAATTGTTTAATTTGTTTTAGTGTTTATAAAACTATTACAAATTTTAGTTTAGTTTAGTTCAATGATTGGGATTTTTCTGTTTGGCTCACACTGTAATTAATAGAGATTCTAAGCTGCTGTCTTTAATTTTAATTTTGCTTGCTTTTTAATAAACTGTTACCCTTAATATTCTGTTAATTATTTATCTTGTTTAAACTTTGTTCAAAGTTCCTTCCTCCAAAGTTTTTTTTTTAAACATTCCTTTTTGCTGTTTGAAGTTCTCATTATACCTTTTCAGACCCTTCTTTGGATCTACCTTGTCAGTCTTTGCAGTCCTTCATTTTAGAGCGTGTTGTGTTTCTTCTGTCCCAATAAACCAGCAAACCAAACAGTGTAACTGTCTGCAGTTCCTTTCCACCTTTGGTGAGGGTTGTGCTGGTTGCCACATCCTCCAGGACACTCAGCTTTCCCCCAAGCTCTGCTTTCTGCTCCCCAGGTTTCCCTCCTGGCAGTGCCTCCCCTGGAGCTGGGCAGAGCAGCAGTTTGTGTCATCGAGCTGTGCTCCTCCACCATGACCTGCATGAAGGACACCTGTAAGTAAAGCAGATTGTCCCCTTTGGCAGCTCTGGAACAGAACTGGAAATCTCTGGGTGTTGTTCCTCTGCTGCACAGAACACAGGGAGCAGTGGCTTCCTGGGATCCTGGAGCTTCATGGACTCATTTTCACTTACACAGGAATGAATCCTCCTTCAGGAGATAAAAATAGTATTCCAAAGCACATGAATCTTACTGGTAATTTGTCATTTGGTTTTTTTCAAAATGGGCTCCCTTAGCTGAACTATCAAATGGAAATACCTGAAATACACTGTATTTGGGAGCTTTTTATCTTCTGAAAGGATTCTGTTGTTGGTATTTTATGTGAACTTGAAATAAATGAGCAATAAAATGTTCATTTTGGGTATTTATTAGAATAGAATTAGAGGTTACCTTACCCAATTCTTTTTAACAAGAAATAAGTAGCTGTAATAATAACCAATTTATTTTGCTGTTAAATAGGCTTGAACTAGTTCTTTGCATATGAAAGAAGAGTAAAGTAAACAATTAAGTCATTCAAAGTTATATTTCCTACTAAAATAATAGTAAAAAAAATAAGCTTGTAATTAATCAAAAACTTAGTGCTATAAAGCATATTGTTAATATTTATCATTTAAATAGCTGATTTCTTTTTATTAAGGGTTCACAAAATATATATAGCAGGAAGTGAAACTAATGAAGGATTGATGTTCAATAGATCTAAAGTATTAGTTTCAGGAGAATTTTTATGGTGCTGAAGTATTAAGGTTTCTGTTATTTACTTTTCTCCATAAATTCCTTTCATTTCAGAAGAGAAGGTACTGCCTTCCTTAATGAAATTTGTCTTCATATATTGAAATAATAAAGTTCTATATTAGGCATAGCTGAGTTCTAGTTAGGAAACATATTTCATAATTTTTTAAAAAACTTCTACATCATTATCTGTAAATGGGTTTTAACCTGACTGATTTCTCCTTGGAACAATTATTTAAGATAAGTATACAAATACATCTACTCTTTGATCACACTGCACAAATGACAGGCACATCATCTGTATTGCCACTTGAGTGGAACCAAACTCCTTCACTTGCCCTAAAAATGGAGACTGTAATGATGAAATCAGGAACTGAACTCATCGTTCTTCTTGCTGGGAGAATTACTTGAAGACAAATGTTGGCAACCACTGTAACTAATGCAGTTATACCTGAGTAAATCAAATATAATCAAAATATATACTGATGACTGTGACTCATAACCATAACCTTAAAGATAATAAAAAAGATTTTATAGAAAGTAAATGATGTGAACTTTAGTGATTTATAGCAGGGTTTTTTGAGGAAAGAATAGATTATATTACAGTGTTTGGGATTGGAAACATCTAGTTAAGGTTAGGGGGAGACTTTGATTATCACCACCCTTTTCCTTATTTTAGTACATGTTCCTTCAGACAAAAGGTTTGGTTTGGGTTGAATAAAAAAATTATTATTAATGTTTGAATAGAATCTGTATGTGTGTAACTTGAAAGTAGAGGAGCATGAAGGGTTAAATTTCTGTTCTTCATGGAACCGGGGTCAAGATCTGTGTGATGTACAGGAAAATAATGACAACAAACACAGCCAGGCTTCAGACAGAAGAGAGAAAAATGTCATCTAGATTTAAAATAATAGCAGAGCTCTGGACTGCTTTTAAATGGATCAGAAATTTACAGGAATGAAGAAAAAACTGATCAGGTTAAACTTGGTACAAAGTTACATTAAATTTCTTCATGATTCTCTGATGGACATTTCTCTGGTGAGAAGTTTCCAGGAGCAAATGAGTCCATTAAGGTGGTTTTATGTAAAGCTTTAAGGTGAATCTTTTAAATACATGAATGAATGGCTGGAAAATCAGGTGGGGTAAAGCAGCTCGTTCTGTGTCTGACCTGAGGCCAGTGGGACAGGAGGGGGCTGGGAGCTGCATCGAGTGCTTCTCTAAGGAGGCAGCAGCTGCAGAGTCTGCAAAGCAGAACAAATAAAGGAATAGTTCAGCAATAGTTCCTCCCATCTAAGAAATGGATGAATAAAACGCTGTACAAGGGATTGCATAGTCATAGTGTACATCACAGAAGTCACTTGGAGAGAATTCTGAGGTGTTTCCAGAGAATTTCTGGGTGCTGTACATACACTGTAAGTCCACAGTACAGCCCTTCTCTGGCTTAAAGGAAGTGATTTTATGAAGAATTGTGATTTCTAAAAGCCTGCTGTGCTTTATAAAAGTTGTAAATGTTGTTCATATATCTGTGTATTGGTGATTGGAATTAATTTGTGTTCTCTTTTCACAGATTTAGTCCATTTAACCTGTCCATCAAGTAAAACTGCAAGGGAAGATTTAGAGCCTGTTGTACAGAAGTTATTTAATCTAAATACAGAAAAAGGTAAAAATAAATAAATGAGGTATTATGATATTATTTTACATAAATGTAATTTACCTTTGTAACTAAAGTATCTGTTGCTGCCTTCTTCAGCTGTGGTTTAACTTCAGTATCCAAGGACATGACCATAAGTGTCTGGGAACTTCTTAATTTTCACACTTTCTTTTTTCCATGAAATATATTTGCTGTTCAGCATATCCTTGAAAGGTGCAGCAGTGAAATGCTATATTTGTGAACCTGTTTTTCTACACTGTCCTGTTTTTAGTGATTTCTGTCACCTGGGTATCCCTTATAAAAGTAACTAAAACCCCAAAAGTTAGGGATCTGCCTTTCTCCTGCAGCTGCCAGGTGTGCTCAGTGCTGGAAGCTCCTTGGGTTGCTTTTGCCTCTTGTCTTCAAGTGTTTCCTTGTTTGCTGTTTGAATTGAAATTCTCTGGATTCTGCTGTGAGCAGTAGAAGCATGAAGTTGTTCTGTATTATTATCACAAAGATAGTTTTCCAATAATGAATTATTTGTCCCTAAATCAAGCAAACCTTGCTGGCTACTTTTATGACCTTTGGCCTTGAGATGGACAATTCCACACCTCAGAGGAAAGCAGCTGCTGATGGAGCAGTTGCTGCCTAGAAGGAAATTATTCCTGTAGTACTTGGGCTAATTCCACACAAGTTTTTGAAATTTAAGTCCTGAGATCTTGAATTTAACCATATTTGTGTTAGATGCTCACAGAGCAGGTAGTGTGCATATGGGAGATGCTGCTGTGTTCTAACCCTGGCAAAAGCATTTTAAATACAGCATGCCCATGCTGCAAGGCAGTAAATCACAGTTCTGCTGAAAGAAAACAATGCTCAGCTCTCAGTGACAGGGGTTCTGTTGGTATAAATGCAAGTTATTAAAACGTGGGAGTACTTTATAATATTCATAATTGGTTTGCTTGTAATATGTACAAAACATTGGGTTTGTAAATAGAAAACTTCATTAGACTGGAGAGTTGCAAATGTTTCCCATTTGTATATTTGTTAATTTAAAGCCTGCTAATTTTCAACTTTTAATATTTAACTTCTATCTTCAATTTTCAAGACAGTGCCATGCGTTTCAAAGACCTGGTGAAGAGAAGATCAGCTTAGTGTCTTCTAATCATTTGGGGAGGGGTAGCATTAATCTTAATGTTTAAAGTGATCCAGTTCCAAAATGATAGATTGTTTAGAAGCTGACTGAAATTCTTCTGTAGAAACTCTGTGATCATAGGGGTCCTCAGGTGCACTGAGGCACTGAAAAGCCAGTTTTCCCTGACACATAGGCCTTTTTATCATCAGGATGAGGTAGTGGTCGTATTTTAATTAAAATGTCAGAACAAATACTGTTGGAGTTATTGAAAATGAATCACCAGATAAAGTGAGCACTGGGCCATGGCAGGTCAAAGAGGCAAAGTCACCTGGAGAAGAGGACTCCATTCATTTTCCTGCCTAAATGAGGAAGAAGTAACTTTTATGAGCAATGTGAACTTTTAAATATATTAAAGAGCATCTTGCCCTGTATTAAGGCTCAGACTTTCACAGGCTGATGAATTTAATTTATATTTCAAACTGTTCAGTATGGGTAGCACCTATTTTTTTTAACTATTTGACAGTTATAAAAAGATACTGAAGGAATAGCATAGATTTATCTCTTTTTTTGTAATTCAACTGCTTTAAAATACTGTTTTGAATGCCATAGTTATCAAGAAGTTTCTCCCTTGGAAGGAAGTAAATCTCACAAGGTCTTTTACAAGCTTCATTTATTTTAGAGGAGGTAAAATACAAGAAAGGGGACAGCAAATATTCCAAACAAATAGTATCTATTAAGCTCAAAATCTGTGTTGTGTATTCTTCCATTGCATTCTGCACTGTTAAAAAGTGACCTTCATCTTCCCAGAGGTTTTTCTGCCTGTGTGCAGAGGGATTATAGGAATGTGCAAAGTACTGCAGGAAGGGACAGATTATGAGCAAGTAAGTTGAGTTTGTGATAATTTTGTATTCACGATGAATATAGTAGCACAGTGCAACCCTCAGTAAGTGAAGTTAAATACAAATTAGTCATTTATTTTCATTTAGCAGCACCGCCACAATTAGAGATTCTAGGTACAAAGATAAACTATGAAATGAGAGGGGAAGAAATGACACATCAGAAATATCTGTGCACAGGGAATGCAATGCTCAGTCTGTCATGTGCTCTGGGAGTTTATCCCCAGTGAAGGAGATAATGTGAGAGGTGTTAAATTTAGACCAGGTTTCTTGGTAGGGTGCTTGTAGTGATAACGGCTGCTGTGGTATAGGGTGTGCAGAGTAAGTGGAGTTTGCATAGCTGTGGTTGGAAAGGAAAGGAAAACTATGATGAAGGAGAAGCTCAGAAAGTTAAGTAATTGGCTTTTTAAAGAACAAAAGTACTTTATTACAGTAACTCCATGTTAAAAATTTGATTTCCAGTATGCTAGATTACATATTTACCTTATCACACAACAACACTGATTACTGCAAACACTCCTTTTCCTTTTCAGAGACTGAAAATGAAGAACTGGAGAAACCCAGAGTCCTCTGGGCAGTCTACTTCAACATGAGAGATTCTTCAGGAGTTGAGAAGAGTTCCTATGCTGGTTTACCCTCCAACGTTTATGTCTGCTCTGGGCCAGACTCTGCTTTGGGAAACGACTGTGCTGTCAAACAGGTTGGGCAGAGCAGATTCTGGCTGCAGAACTTTAGTTTTAAAGACATTAAGTCCAATACGGTCTGGGTTATTCTGCTTTATGCAAAAATATGCATGAGAACGGTGCAAAATTATAAAACTAGGTAGGTGGAGAGATCAGGAAATAGCCACAGTCTTTTACCTGGAAGGTAAAGGAGGAGCTACAGTACAAATCAAAGCCAGAAAATCCTGTCTACAGTTCAGGTTGGGAGGATCACCAAAGAAGTTTAATACTTGCAGGACATAGTCACAAACCAAAAACTTACTGGGGAAAAACCCAGCACAGTTACTAATGTGGTGGATTAGACCTCCTGCCTCAGTTTACCTTCTCTTTGCCTTGGTATCACTGTAATGCAGAATTTTCCTTTCAGAGATCCCCTGGATAAGGAAGGTACAAAGTCTGAGGCAGATCTATCCCAGCAGCTCCTGTGGTGCCAGGGCACTTTCAGAGACAGGAGAACACTCCACAGCTTTGGAGGATTACGAGTCACTAGGCATTTTTAAAGCTGTTTTTAATGGCCATGTTCAGACAATGTGCATGCCATCTTCTAACCAGTTGCAGGATTTTTTATGGCTAAGTCATAAACCTCTTAAAAATAAGATTCTGAAGTGGAAAGGCTGACATAGCCTGAACTGCAGGGTCAGAACAGTGTCATTAAGGGCTAATAGTATCCTTCATTTTGCTTTACAAGGCAATAATTTGCCTCCCAGAGGGATAAAGAATTGTAAAGACAAAAAATAATGCAAGACAATTATTATGGTAGCAGTTTTAAATTGTAAATGTGTTCCTTTCTAAATTTGATTTTTTTCAAACTGTTGTTTAAAACAGGGTATGTTAAAAACTGATTAAATACACTTAAAACCCACCTATTTCTGATTCTGGTAGCCACCTTTTCTAACATTCAGGTTGGTCTTCCCTTAAGAGTTTTTTTCTTACCAGTGAATAATGGTGGGATAGATCAGGCCCAGTTCTAGGTGCTGTAGTTCAGCCTTATGTTCAATCTATTGCCTATTAGTGAGAGAGATGCTAAGCAGATCTCAGAGGAGGAACCATCAAGAGCCTAAATCACTGTTTTTTAGACAAAAGTAGACAGAGGCTGTGTTTTTTTAAACCTGATTTAAATGTTGAAACAAATGGTTACAAGTTAGAATGGAAAATATTACAGTGTAAACATGTTTATAATTGAAAGTCAATGTGAGAGCAGAGTGAAGAATAGGCTGAAGATGAAGCAGAAGTCACACCATGCAGGGGCCTGGGAGACAAGTGGAGGAGGGAAATAGCTGTAAGTTGGTGGTGTGTCTTCCACTCCCAAATCACTCTCATCCTTCTAGGAATGGGATGGGATTCTCCAAACAGGAGATGTTTGCAAACCCATGGATCAGAACAGTTTTAAAAAACCCAAAAATCCAGTGGGTGTATTAGTCTTGAAGATAGCTTGGAAAATTATATCTAATTTCTTTAAACGTTTTGGGATTAGTGTTTAAGTGATACTTGCTGTGATTTATTTCTTCATTCCCATCAGTGTTACTGAATTCTGTTTGCCATGCTGTGTGATTGCACTGCTGATACATTTTTGTGGAGGGGAGACCACAGCTCTTACAGACAACTCTCCATCTACACCTCATATACTAATTACTACACTCTTGTTTTATTGTAATTCTGTGTTCAGTTCCTGGTGTGATACTGAATTAATGTTGATGGTTGCATTTACTTGCCCTGAGGACAGGCTAAATTAAATGAGGATGCCATTTATGATCCTTTCAAACTCTGTATGTGTGGATCCAGTAAAGCATCTGGCTTCCAGTTTTCTGTTTTCATTGCTGCAACCTGACATGAATTATTATGAGCTAAAGTAATATATTCCCTGACATATTTCAGACTTCTGAGGCATCTTCATGGTCATGAGAGGATGTACTAAAACTGTCAGGCCAATACTTGTCCTTTAAACGGTTTATTTTCTATATCTGGAAGGATTTCAGAGTTAATCAAGTGTTGTTAGTTCAGTAGTGGTCCCTGTAAACGTTGCTGTGAAAACCCACACAGTTTATCCACAGGCTGGGATACAGTTAAACAGGAACAGAGTTTAATTTTATTCAAGTTCAGCTGTTGGGGTTTCTATGCAAGGGCTTTACATGCCTGTGTCTTAATGCTGGATTCAATTGGACACACACTTCTTGTACTACTAAATATTGAAGGCACTATTGTCTACCTTAATTATTTCAAATATCAAAGTGTTATAATGAAAGAGTTGTTAAATGATTGTTGTTTACTCTGTATTGCTTCAGCTGCATAAGGTTAACTTAAAAACTTGGTAGACCTGGAAGTGCTCTATACCACTAAACTGTTAAATTGTAATCAGTGTCATGATGCCCTACATAACATACTGAGAATTTCTTCCCATGTTCAACCTCGTAATTGTTTGACCATTTTTGGAGTGGATATTTGCTGACTGATTGAACTGAGGAATTATTGAGAACTGCATAGGAAATGTTTGTCTGCTCTAATTTTTCATATATTTAGTTCAAAATGTGATGTCTTCCCTCAGTATTCTATTAAATACAATAGTAGTTGAAGTGTATTTTTGGAGTAGCAAGGACAAGTACAGACTTGAAATTAAAAGTTTTTCTCTTGTTTTCAAAAAGTTAGACCCCAGCTTTTTAGGATGTTGTACCCCCTTGCTCCCCAGACTTACTAGGCAAGGCTTTCAAATGACAAAACTGTAGTTTTGAAGTAGAGAACAGAATTGTCCATTTTTTCCTTTACTAATAAAAAAAGTTGTAAACGGTTTTGCATGGGTATTGGAAGATTAAAATTTAGGAAGGAGAATGAAAAATGAAATTGAACTGAGAGTAGACAGGGTCGTTTAAGCAGTGAGTGATGGAGTCCTGCATCCACGTGCTCCAGTGCTGGTGAGCAGTGGAGTTCATCACAGAGAGCTGCTGGGTACAAGCTCCGTGATGGATTCCTCTGAAAACAATTCCCCCTTGTCCAGGGTTCCCCGTGGTGTAATGGGATGTGCAGGTGGCACTGAGTGACCCCTGTCAGCTTGGCAGGGCAGGGCCTGGAGCAGCAGGAATATCAAGATGGAATGCATTCCTGCCTGTGTGGGAGCTCTGAGCACAGGCTGCCTTTGGGGGAGAGGTGACTGAGCAGACAAATGCAAAGGGAATATTGCAATATTGCTCTGCCTTCTTGGAAACCCAAACCAGAGCCACGATCTGCTTCAGGTGGCTGTGTTTGCCTTGGAAGCTCAAGGACTTGGAAAAGGAAGCCTTGATGGAAATGTGGAGGGCATGTAGATCCAGTAAATAAATTCCCAAAGTCTCAGGCTTTTTTTATTTTTAATTTATTTGTAAGATAACCTTATAGATGGGTTATTTTTACAAGTACATGTAAAAGTTTGTAACACTAGTTAATAGAGCTTCTTGCTTTCTTGTAGGGTTTTAAAGGATTTTTGGCCTTCTTTGTATAAAATTTCTGCTTCTCTGGAATCCTAAGATTGCATTACTTTGGTTCCCCCAGATTTTGTAGTTGTATTGTCCATGCTGTAATAACAACCACACTGGTGTTCCAAGAACTTCTTTCTTTTTAATATCTTCCATTGCAGTGGCCAGAAAACTTCCTGTGTGTATTTAATTTCTAAACCTTGATGGCATGAAGAGCAAGTGCCATTGTAAATTAATTCCTTTAATTAGATCTTTATTTTTCTCTAGAATACAGTTCTTTTCGTGCATACAGTTCTGTGTGCACACAGATCTATGCATGTAATACCTTGGAATTATAGACAGGAGTTTTTAATAAACTACAAGTGTATTTGGGTATATTTTCAGTGGTAACATTCTACTGGATGAGAACAGTTCTCAGCTGAGCTATTTTAAGCTGTTCAGAAAAGGAGAAATAGAATTTTTTTTGCAAATTGTAAATTAAAGAAGGAAACCCATATAGCCATGATATGGACTGTACATATGTACAGCTCCCTGGGTTTGCTTGTTACATGAAATGGATCTCTGTCTCTGGAAAGAGGCAAGGTCTTTCCCAAGCTTTGCCTTGGACTGCAGCTAGGGATAGTTTTACAGTGCAAAAGATCAGTTGGCTTCCAAAAAAATCCTCTTTCTTGTTCTCAATACAACATAGAATGACCAGCATTTTTTACAAAGCCCCATGCTGTGACTTCCCAGTAGAACAATGTAAAAAGATAAATTGCTTTTTCTCTTTCGAGGTCTGCAAGAAGGAATGGATTTCCCATGTGTTTACAATACTGTCAAAGTACTAAATCACTATTGATTTGAAAGAACGGAGGTTAATCTTAAATATCTGTAAAATATTGCCTCAGGGTGTTACATTTCAAGGTAAAGTTTGTGTTATTCTTCTTTTTCCTGAATAGGCTGAAACTATTTTCCGAGAAATGTTTCCAACAGAGGAATTTTGCCCACCAGCCCCGAATCCAGAAGATATTATTTATGATGAAGATGAGATTGAGCCAGAAGAAGCTGGATTGAGTAATTCACCAGAGACAAAGCCTGAATCCTCAGCTGAGGAGAGCAGTAGTGGAGGTGGTGCTGCTGTTACAAAGGAAGAAAAGATGAATGAATGGATGGATGAATGAATGAATGGATGAATGAACAAACGGTGTTCTCTTAGTAGAAGAGGAGGTTGACCCAAACTAGGGCATAAGGGAGGAAGGGTAAGAAAAAGAGGTTTAAAACCCCCAGAGATGTGTTATTTGCCATTGCCTTACTTTCCTTAGCTTGAATCTTTTTAAAGTAGTTTCATTGATAGCTGAGGCACTTCCTAAAAGTCATAGGTCCATCAGATCCAGTGGGGTTTGTAGCTAAACAAAAAAATACAGAATGAAGCATCTGAATTTAAAGTGCTAAAATAGGATTCATGACTTATTGAGATGATTTGTTTTTGTTTTACATCTTGGAAAGAATCCTCCATCTTTTAAAGAGGCAACAAGTCAAAACTAAGCAAAAGAAAA
Organism: Daphoenositta chrysoptera; assembly: GCA_013397915.1. Lineage (NCBI taxonomy): Eukaryota > Metazoa > Chordata > Aves > Passeriformes > Daphoenositta > Daphoenositta chrysoptera. The sequence continues at coordinate 432,530 of VZRO01005607.1, read as the reverse complement.
AAGTGCAAGTTTGTTTACCAGTTAGAAGATAATTTTCTACTAAAAATCCTTGGATCTCTGCTAATTAAGCAGCTGAAGGTAAGGCTCACCATCTGTGCTTCACAGTGGTCTTAGGAATGGAATTTAAAGGCAATAATATTGACAGTTCTGTAGTGGTTTTATTGTATGGTTTTGGAACTGATGCCATAATCAAGTCAGAAATATAATCCAGAAGATGTTCCTCACACAGAACTATTTTACAGTCAGTTTTTTTTGTAAGAGCTAACAGATGACACATTTTCACTAGTGACTTCATTTACTGGGGACAGGAAAATGGCACAATTTAAACTTAGTACCAGATTTCCCAACAAAATTCAAAGTCATAAATGGAGCATTCCTGTTACTTGTTCCCCTGGATTTGTTGTACTGTTTGGGCCTTTAGTAAGCCAATAGTTACTTTTTGAAGTTTGGGGTCTGAGAAGTTTAAGTGACCATTAACTGAGGGTGTTTGTGGTGGAGAGAAGGTTCAACTGATAATTCCAAAGGTTTGTATTGATCCCAGTTAATAGGATTAAAATTAGTGTGATAGCTGTAAACTATGCATTTTGTAATGATAAACCATGAAGCATTTATACAATAAAATTTATGGAAGTATTTATAAACCTACTTTGTATGAAAAAATTACAAAATGAGAAAGCTGTTGTAAATGACCATGTTAAACTTGCACTTCTTCTGAACCATGCTTGAAACCAGATATGGAAAATATTTATCATGTACCTAAAGATTTACTTTAAAATGCACACCCAGTAGATCAGTAGTATCTCTAGAGATCATCAAGAGTTGATGAGTTGGGGTTTAAACTTCTTCATGAAGGTAGAGACGGTTCCAGCAGTGCTTAAATACTGTAAGTAAATAAAAAATGCCATTGAGTCATGAACATTGACACTGCCTGGCAGTGCCACAGCCAGGCTTCTGTACAGTCCCGTGGTGCCCGTGCCTGCCTTGAAACTGGCTCCAGGCCAGAAAGGGGAGTTTATTTATTTTTTTACAGCATAACTGATACTGTTCTCCTTGTCCTGCATTGCACCCACTGTCCAGTTTGCATTTCAGGGTTAGTGTTTGCACCCTTTGTTGGATAGTTACCAAAACTTGTGTGTCTGTGTGTGCATAATCCCAAAGTCCTCAGAAAAACACGGGGCTGGAATGTTCCCAGTGTTCAACAACTGTAACCTCTGGATGCCTGTGATTGAGCAGATAGATACATATATATATATATATATATATTAATAAGCAGGCTGCCTCTCCATTTAGCTGTAATTTCTCTGTGTATTGGAAAGCATGGGTGTATGGTGATTGTATTTAACATCTCCAGATCTGTAAAAGAGCTAAGTGGAGGGACCCTGTTTGTCTCTCAGAAACAGGGATCATAGCTGAATCTCTCATCTATGTTTACAAGGAAATCGCTTGATGAAAATTAAAGGTTTGCTTGCAAGTGCACTGTCCCGTGTTTTCTTTCAACTTTTTTTTCAAAGAAAAGCAGTTCATTTGTTAGCTGGGATTTCCTGAGAATTCTCTTGGCTGCTTTCAGCATGAGGACTCCTGTAATTGCCAATATGGGTACCTGTGTTATCAAGTTTATATAAATGCATATCTGAGTACTCTGTGTCCATGTGAAGCCAGGTTTGGAAATAGTGCAAATTTGATTTGGGTTCCGATGGAATGATGTACAAGTTGGAGGCTATGGCTTTACACTACATTGATTGCTTAAAAACTGTTTTCATGTCTCTTTCACAGGGTGAATGGAAACATTAAATGTTTTTCCTATGGTACTTGAGTACCCAATAGCTCACTTGCAGGAGCAGATCAGACAGTTGATCTTGGTATTTTACAGAAATCACACTGAACTGCATTTTGTTCTTTCTTTAAATGATGTAAGCATGCAAAGCAAGGGTTAGGCTTATTTGAAGTCGTTTTTAAGGCTTGTCATACAGGATGTATTCAAAAGATAACATGACTTTTTAAAAACTGGCAATTTATCTGTAGGATTATTAATAAATCAAGTTAAAGAAAGATAAGGTTAATTGAATTTTTAAACAAGTAGCTGTATTATCCTTCAAGCACCTTGGAGCTCATACAATATTCACACCTTTTTTTTCCTAAGGAGTGCTTTGATATGTTTGAATTCCCTTTTTAATGAGTACTTTCTTTTTAAGTTGGTTAATTGGATTAACCCTTAATATTCAAAGAGTCCATTTTGTGCCATTTTCCCTTCTGTGGCATTGCCTTGGCTGTAGGACTGCAGGTGCTTACTGCTCCTTTGGAGGTATTTTCAGCCATGAAGCTGCTTCGTCTGCTTTTTCTGGTGATGATGATGCTTAGGGCCATTTGACAGGTAATCATTAGAACTTGGATGCTTGCAGACTATGGGGTCTTTTCTCCTATCATTGCAGGGGGATTTATGTGGGCAACTCCTATTAATGTTAATGGGACTTGCATGTGTAAATCCTCCTTGCATCGATGGGAAAATTGACCCCTGAAACAAAATATCTGCGTGTTAGACTTGCTGATTCAGAAACATCCAGGCACTGCCAGCTCTGCTGTGGAAATGTGCTGGGGCATGAGCTGTCCACTGGAATGCTCTGGAGAGGATTTGGGGAATTTCCAAGATTTTATCTTTTATTTTATATTTTCCATAGACTGATTCTTGTCAGAGTTCCCCCAGTGATTCTCTTTATGTAGCTGGGAAATGCAATTTCCCTTTCCATACTCAGGAGGTTGCACAGCTCCTTGGTTTGGATCTCATTTTATTTTATCTCCCTCTCTCTCCCCTCTAAATCTTTTTGCATCAGCAGTGTGAGTTGCAACAGCTTAATTTCAAGTATAATTTGCTAGTGATGTATTGATTAATGACAAGTGAGAAGTATTAATGTACTGTTTTCACACAATAGGAGACTGGGTCACTTACAATCCATAATCTCTTCTGGAAAAAGGATAGAATTCATTTCCTCAACACTCATGCATGTGCTTCAATACCTTGGCAGTACAAATGAGAGTTATATTTTTTATCTGTGGATAAGTTTATTCATTCTGTATTGTGGATGTTGTTGCTCACTCAGTTACTACTGTAGATACTTCATACAATCTCTGCAGTGCAGTTTTGGGTTTTACTTACCAGGTGATTTTATATCAGTAGCAGGTCAGTCATTAGATGTAAAAAGTCTGGTGTGGAACTTCCTTAAACTGCTCCAGAGATCTCTCCTGGCTTTTCTGCCATAGTGAGTGCTCTCCTCAGCCATTAATTATCAATAAATTCTGCAGGTTCTGCTGGGTTGTCTGCTGTTCATATCCTATTTTAATTATTTCTGAGGATTTCATGCCTGCCATTAATGCAGTTGCTAATTTTCCAATAAGGGGAGCAATTTGCTGAGATCACATCATGAAACAGTTGATCTGTGTGTGTGTCTACAGTTCCTAACAATTTTTCTCTAATGTGTATATATATGTGTATTGTATGACAAAATTATTAATTCATGGAAGTTTATCACTTACACTTTCACAGAAACCAACCACTATAGAATGTCCAAAAGTTAGGATTATCTGCATTGCCAGAATTGTCAAAAATATGTGGGAGAGTTACGGTGGCAGAGCAGTTGCTTGAATTTCTTGGGTGAGTAATAATGCCAAGTATTTGTGGTAAATGTAGGAGTGGTTGTGACATGGGAAGTTTGAGACACTGATATAAAACATTCATTTATTGCAACCCAGTTTAACAGTAAGCTTGCTGCAATGATCAGATGGAAATGTTAGCTTAGGTGATGAATTCAATAACTTTCTTAATGTGAGGAGAAGTTGGCATGGAAGGATTCTTTGAGCTGTAGAGGTGAGTGGTAGGAAATGGTCAGCCATGTGGAATTCATGTTGTCAGCCTCATCTCCAGCAACAAAATAACTCGTGGTGGAAATAGAGCTTATTAGCAATTCCACCATTATGTTTATTTACAGGCTGCCAGTTCCTGTTTGTTAGAGTGAATGGTTCTTCAAAATCTGGCTGGGGAGCCCAGCAGGAATGTTGTAAATCTCACTGACATCTGAGATTTAGAAAGCTGACAGTGAAGTATCAGGAAGATGCAGTTGTTGACTGCATGGGAGTTCTGATCAGAGGGGACTTTAATAGAAAATACTCTTCCTGTCACAATTCCAACAGACAATTTATTTTACACCACTTGCATGCATTGACAAACGAGATGGAAGGTATCAACCTTAGTGTATATCAGACCCAGATGTATTTGACTAAACAATTCAGGAAGTCTCAGAACACCCACATTTTTAGATGGAGATTTTCAGGATCTCAATACTTCCTTCTGAAGTGCCACCCCATAATTCATTTTATATTTGGGTCTCTGGAGAAGGCCTCAGTGCTGTTCCTACATTCTGTAGGGTGAAGACTTTGGGAAGTGGGGCAGGCCGAGCCTATGGACCCTTCATCTGCTCTCTGCACCAGAGGAGGTTTCTCTGCTGGCATTTCAGCAGCTGGTGTCAAACAAATGCTCCTTTGGCTTCTAGAGGTGTTTTTGTGCTGCTCCAGCTTCAGGAACCTTCTCTCAGGAGCTCTGTCTCACTCCTTTTGCTCTAAGCTGGTCTGGGAAATGCTGCTCTGTTGGGAGCCATCGTTGGCTCCATCCTGGAGCTGAGGTCAGTAGTGATAAAACCCCTGGGTGATGCTGTACCAGACTGCAGCTCACTGCCACCAAAACAGTTCACAAGCCATAAAACCAGTGTGGCTTTTGCTGCTGAGCTGGTAATTGTACCTGGGCTGGATGTCCAGAGTGGGGAACAAGTTTTTAATCACTGGAAATGTGAGTCTGAGAAAGGATACGAGAGTCTTCTCTAAAAAACCTTTAAAAATCCCAGATCCAAACCCTCCTGGGCTGTTTTAGACTCTGTGTGCATAAGAAACTCTGCAATGGCTAATGTGGAATTCTGCATCTTTTCTGCCTCAAACCCAAGCATATTTCTGGAGCTCACCCAAGGGAAAGCCATTTAATCATGATGAGAGACCAGCTGTCAGCCCAATGCAACGAAACAGTTCCCTGCTCTGGGAACTTTTCCCTAGCGTGAAAGTCACTGCAAGTCATGGTTGATTCCTTTGTTGTGAATAAATTAACCAGTGGATTCAGCCTTTTTTTTCTTGTGCAAAATTTGTGTAAGTCCCAGCTAAGTACCTTCAGTGAATCGTTTTTAGACTGTAGATTATCCAGGGAGAATCCACTATGAAATTCTTACAGCAACTTATTTGCTTAAGTCATGGGATATTCCCCTGCTCCATATTTGGAAGCTGAAATAATACATAATAATGAATACACCGTTTTTAAAATCACATCAGACGTTTTTAAGACAGAAAAAATGACTTTATGAAAAATATTTAAAAATCTACTATTAAGGAAGCCACTGTAAAATGACTTAAATTGGTGACACTTGGACATGATGTATTTTCTTTCTGTGGAAGTTTTAAGCCAGGAAACATTTGATTCCTTGCCAGACTCTCAGTCTGATTCTAAAGTGAAAATATGAGTGTGGTAAAAGGCAGCAGCCCTCTCAGTTGCATTGTGAGGATTTTCCTGCCTGCTGAGGGATCACTTGGCATGCACATATCTGAAAGCACGGGCACAAGTGTCACGGTGGGACAGAGCAGGACTCCCTTGAGGAACAGCACCAGCAGTGGTTTATGGATCCACTTGGCACTCCAGAGAAATGGATTTATTTTTTGGCTCTGGCACTGCTTTCCTCACTGAATGTGGTTGAGTCATTTCCCTTTAATGCTGTAGTAAAAAGGTGTAAAATGGTGACAGGTATTTTCTGAAGCCTTTTGAGACGTCAATGAAATATAAAAGTGAATGTATTGGAGAAAGAACATGAACAGTGGTAATGATAACTGTAAAAATGGATAACAGGAATATTTGAGTAGAGGGCCAAATGAGCTGAGGAAGAAATCCAATGTAACTCTTGTAACGTGACAGGGATAGCAGATGTTTTGTTATTCAAGTCCCTTGTTCCATCCCTGACATTTCCCATGTTTCTCAAGTGAGGTTTCACCAATCAGCACAAACTCTTTGTTTACTGCTTAATAAAAATAACAAAATTATCCTTATTTTTTGAAATCTTTTTCTGATTATGCATATTTTCCTGGCAGATTGTAATGCATATTGCTTCATTGTTTAATTAGGACTTAATGCTAATGTCATTAACATTCTATTTGGTAATTCAGTAGGTTGCCTATTTATAGACATAATGAAAGTCATAACTTTTTGTAGTGAAGTGCTTCTGACGCTGCTATTAAATTAAAAATAAACTAACTCTAACCTGACATTAGCTTTCACTGTCCATGGTCCAGTCATTCTGAAAAATGCTGCTCCATGCACTAAACATGGGAGTTTTTTAATGATTATTTTTTTGATAGAGTCTAACTCATCCTTTCCTTTGAGAGAAAAAAAAAAAAGAATTAGACCAAACTAAACAGGAATCTCAGAAAACTGAACAGAAGTTTGAAATATTATCCTTGAAGAGAATTGGGATTTGCAACATTGAATTTAAGTAATTGGAAGCTTGTCCAAATTTCATTCTGTGGTACTGCTTGTAAATCAAGTAATTAACACTTCACCTCTCTGTTTCTTACCACAAATACGGATGTGTGCTTTATTTGTGGTTATAAAGTGCAAAATAACTGCTGGATTTTGTACTCCATGTAATCCCTTTAGTAGGGATAATGAATTCTATGGATTTATTTCTTCATGGCATTTCTCTAAGCATTTGTAAAATATTATTTGCATAAATAATCTTTTCTAGGGAGATTTCCCAATCAAAGCAGTGAGTTGGATACCTGTCACAAGACTCAGTAAGCATGACCCTGTTTTGGATAATATTTCACTGTTGTCCTTAAGTCCTTAACTTTTAAATGCAGTTTATACTCAGTGACCAGGTCATGTACATTCTTATTTTAATTCACCTTTTTACAGTTTGAATTCTGTGTATTTGCGCCTCATTTTGTAAAATTTATAACACGTCCCAATTTAATTCATTGGGTCTTTTTATTGTGTGCTTTGCACTCTTTAATCTTTGAGTCAAACATCATCAATGAGGTTTTATGGTGCCAGGCTGAGTAGTACAGGAGTAGTAAGTGGGAAGTAAGGGAAAGTAAGGAAAATTGTAATTCCTGCTGGTCCCCTCCTCCTCTGTGTGCACACGGGCAGTGCTTGGTGGGGGGAGTAAAATTTGGGAGGTGCTGAAATAGTTCCTGCTGGAAGCTTTGCAGTTGTGGATGATTTTCTCTGGGCACAGCCAAGGGGAAGGGGCTGTTGGGACCCCCCAGCTCTGAGCAGCTCATCCTGCTCGGGGACAGCTGAGCACAGCTCTGGCTCTGAGCCTCAGCTCTCTGTGGAGTTCAGAGAACACGAGCTGAGGTTGGAGTTCTGCTGGGCACTTCTGTCCTCTGGTCCTGGGGGATTTTGCAGAGAAGACCAACACTAAACAGGTAAGGAGGTTGTTCTCTGGGCTCGCTGCTGGGCTCTCCAGGAGAGCTCATTCTCCTCTGGAGCCTGAGGGGCTCTGCTGGCTCTGCTTGGGGTCCTGGCTGCTCTGGTGGCTTCACACTGCAGGGCTTAAACCTCTTCTTCCTGGCACCAACAGACACCTCACTTATAAAGCCACTTGGAAAGGTTTTTAAAGGATTATTGGAATTTTTGGATTACCACAGATGAATTCATTCTCTTTCACAGAATTGAATTACAGCATCTTATCTGTTGCTACTGTATTAATAAAATGTCTGAAGCCAGCCCTAAAGCACAATTCCTTTGTGAAGAGACTTTAAGCAGGAAGGATTTCTCCAAGATGGGTGTTTTTCTCTGAGTAATGTTGCATACAGACTGGAGATTGCTTCTTCTATTGAATTGCATAATGAAAAATCAATCAGTTTAATGGTTGACAAACTTTGACATTCAAATAAAAATGTTGCTGGTATTTTCATAAAGACCTGTAGGCATGACTAGATTCAGCAACTTTAATTTATGCAATAGTGAATGTCTGCCAAAACATTGTACAAACGACTGTATAATGAGGCAATAATAACCATGAGGAACGGAAGGAAAGCAAACAGAGGCCAAATCTCTCCGTTTTTACACATTATATAATTTCACAAAGCCTTTCAATGTAAAATATGTTCCTATGGCTTCCTTTTCAACACCATGTTCTGTTTTGAAAGCAATTGCTCAAAATCATCAAAACAGATTTATCTGAGACTCTTGTGTAGCTTCAGATGACGGTGTTTAGTTTTTCTTGGCCTGTGCCTGCATCCTCCCTGGAAATTCCCTCTCTTGTAAGAAGAGGTCTCAAACTGTGAGACACAGGAGAAACAAAGATTGAATTAAGAACTGGTGTCTTGGAGATCCTGCTGTTGTCTGGAATTTAATTAATTTAACTTCTACAACTGAAGTAGAATTCTGTTTACCAAAATCGATTCTTTTCCACCCATACCCTTGCATGCCCAAGCATGGCTGGCAGGTGAGGTTTGGCTGGGACAGCTTGTTGGGCTCTTTTGTTGTCTTGTGTCCTTCAAGACAGTGACTGTGTCTCTTTCTGTTTCAGTAAAGCCCAGTAAATGCTATATTAAATAATGTGCCAGGACTCTCACATTATCCCTGCTTAATCTTGCCTTTTCTCAAAGGAAATAATCGTTCTCATGTCAGGAGAGTATTCCCTTTTCTTTCCATGGGATTCATGATAATTTTGCTTCTTTGCCACCTTTAACACTCCTCTGATTTTTGGCTCGATATGATGACTGATATTTAGTATCTCTATTTTGTAACTTGCAAAAACAAATTGAAGAAGTTAATTGATTTCCCTATGGAACAAATGGTGGAGCACAGACTAAAGCATTGTTCCCATTTTATCCTTCCAGCTCAAATTAGAGATAAGTTGCTCTATACCTTTGATTTTTATAGTAATTTGTATGGTGAACTCCCAGCATTTCTCTGTGAAGAAGTCTGCAGTATTTTTTATTCAAGACCTTCCCATTCCCAGGGACGTTAATGCTTAGATGGAATCTAGAATGGCTATTCCCAAGTCTAAAAGGGTTTGGATTGGTTTTTTTGTTTTGTGTAAATATAACTGCCTGTATATATTTGTGGGGACAGTATTTCCTTCCCTGTTCTACATGTGGATGAACTCTTAAGTTGAGATTTAGAGAAGAGGCTGGTGTCAAATGCCTGCATCTGCCTTTGAAAATTACCCCTAAAAATATTCTGTCAATCGAAGTGATAAACACAGGATAAATTCTGGCTTTTGTAGTGGGCTCAGAGCTGCTCAGTTGCAGATGTGCTTCTGCAGACAGCTGGTGGGGAAAGTCTCTTACATCTCATGGTGGATCTCCAAAACTATCAGGGAACCAATACCCACAGAATACAAAAATGTTAGTCAAAAGGCCAAACTTCTTAAACGTGGTGATGTGCATGGTTATAAAATTTACATTAAATACCAAGCACTGCACTTAATAAACTCAGAAATAGGACTGATAATGCTGATCTACAAAATGAGTCTGTTCATTGAAATTATGCAAAATATTAGTGAACTGAGGCTGCTGCTGGCTTTAAATTTATAAAATGCCCAATGCACCAACAAATAAGCAGTGGGTATTTTGGATATTTCAGATGTCAATTGAGTTACCAGTTACTTTTCCTTGGTGCTGTAGTTTAGGTGTACTCAGTGAGCTTTCTGTAATGTCAGACAGTGATTAGTTATGTGAAAAATGAGTTGAAGTGGGTTTTTTGCATAGCACCATCTTTTTTTGTTCATTGCTAAAATGTCAACTTAATTTTCATATAAAAAACGCATCCTAATTGCATTTTCAGTCTAATGGGCTCCTAGGTGAAGCTTGCCTGTAAAGAATTGCTTGGATTTTACTTCCATTGTACTTCGGCTAAATTTAATCTTTTATTTATTGAAAATTCAGAGACCTGGGGGGGAAGGAATCTAGCTTTAAAATTCTGCCAAAACACACACAGAACTTATATTTTTTTCTAAACACAGCTTCAATTTTGGCAAACCAGCCTAGGCTGCTCTGGAGGTAACATTGAAGTTGGAGCTTCATAACTAAAGAACCAAGTAATTAAAAATGAAGCTACAAAACTTTCTCCTGACTAAAGCATCCTTCCTCAGCAATAGAACTCAAACAGTTTGCTAACCTCCAGCACTTGTGTCAGCAGCAAAATTGAAAGTATTTTTTGTCACCTGCACTGCTGTCAGCAGAAAGAAAAAAAAAAGCAAGTAGAGGAACATAATTTCAGCACTAACATAAGTATCAGAATGATTTACCTGTCTGTTCTGCTTCACTTTCATCTCAGCTTTCAGGGCTTCATTCATCAATCTTTTATTTACACACGCATATCTCATTTTTACACAATTTCTCTCTCCCTGACCAGATGGCTGCGTTGGCTGCTCGGTGTTCATCAAAGGCACGGAGAAAACACACGGATGCCTCGTGTCAGCTGGGCAGCATTCGGGGAACTCTGCTTTTCAGCAGCAATTTTGTAGGTATCCACATAATGAAAAAGAAAACTTAGACGTTTCAGGAAAATACCACAAAATTCTCAGCCTTTAAAATGCATTACTGACTTTTATCTAGCTGCAAATGTTGTCTCTCAGTCAAGGCACCAGGTTTGCTCCATCACACACAGCCTTTTCTGGGGCAGTAGCTTAGCAGGATTAATATAAAACTGAAAGCTGGTCAAAGAAGAAAAGTACATCCTAAATAAAATAAAGAATTATTTTAATTTTTAAAAATTTGTTAATATTCGTTTGAATATCATAAACAAGTGCTGTAGTAATTCCATTTATAACTCACTTTTAGTACCCATTTTAACTTTATACAATTCTGGTTTTAGCACAAGCTCGGTGGCTTTGTTTCCAATGAGCTTTTCTTAAAATGTGTGCAACTTTTTAAGAACAAGCTTGTTCTAGTTAAAAAAAGGCTTTCAAATCTTCCTCTAACTTTTTACCAATTTTTCCTTGCTTCATTTTACATAACCTGTCCTGCCTGGAGTATTTCTACAGTATCTTGTTGCATTCTCAGCTTCTTAAGTGCTGTTCCCATAAAAGCTCAGCCTATGGAATTCAGCTTTAGTGGGATCCATTCAGTTTTGCACCTTGTTCAAAATTTGATAGACACAGACAAATAAATATCAGTAACCATGTTTCCATTTTTTACGAATCCCATCATTGTAAATTAGGGATTTCCCAAGTGTGTGTTTGCTCTGTTTCTACCAGGCTCAATTCCTAGTTTTTATTTGGTAGTAGGGTTTGTGATAATTACTTATAGGCTGATTAACTTCAGTAATCCCAGGCAAAGAATAGAAAAGAAGAGGTTTGTAGGGAATTCCAGTCCTTTTGACAGTCACTGTTGCATTATGAATGACAGGTATCATTAGATGAATTTTATCTCATTCTTCAAAATTCTTCCTAAAGACATTTGCACAGGTGTAATGTGTATTGTAGGTGCAAGTTGTGCTACAGCACAACAAATGAGCAGAGGATGAGGAACAGAGTGTCTAAAATGGATCTGCACCAGCTCCGAGCCCTCCCACTGGAGCCAACAGTGGGAAATACCCTTGGACTGGCAGCTTTGCTGCCAGGCTGCAAAAGTACAATGTCCTCAACATTCTTATCAATAATGTAACATAAATATTGCAATACCACTCCGAACATTTGCCACTGACAAAATGATTATGGCTTAATCAGCATTGACAAGGACAGGGCCATTATGCTCAGTAATTCCCTGGTAATGGGAGCTGGGCCATCATAATGAGCTATGGGCTAATGCTGCTCAGCCAGGCTCTCCTGGAGCACAGGGAAAGGGCTTCCAGCTCAGCATGGACTCTGTGTCCAGGCACGAGTCACTCTGAAAGGGCTTCAAAAACAGTGCTCCTTAATCACTCAACAGACCCTCCCAGCGAATGTAGGGTAAATTTAATAATAATTTTAAAATTGTGTTGTCCCCTGCCAAGGCCAGGGAGGTTTAATTTTTGATTCTGAACTGTTTTCTCATTAATTCTGGTATTTAAATTGTAAACAGTGCCCAAGAACTTAGAGGATGCTGAGAAGAGCTTCAAGTGTAAGTCAGGCTAATGAAACACCTGTATATCTAAAAAATAACAGGATAAACTGTCTGCCTACAAATAACTTCATTGGATCAAGGTTTGTTTGCTAAAGCCCCTTTAATGCAAGCACAGAAAGGACTAAACCTCCAGCAAAGTCAGCCCATCACTGAAAACTGTGAAGAAAGCAACAGGGAAAGTGATGGCTTTTCTTTCTCAAAAAATTCACAAATCTGAATTTTGCCCTACTGTGAAATAGGTGAGTCCAGACAAGGCAGTAGCAAACTGCTGCAGTTAAAGACTGAAATTCTATGACTACAATATAGAAATCAGAGTAGCTCATTTAAAGTGAATTTCTGCTCTTAAAAGTGTGTGGTAATTCTTGGATATTATTACTGTAATTACAGACCTGTGTTTTAATTGGTTAAATTGCTGCAAAGTAATAAGAAGAACAGAGCCCCCAAACAGAGGGGTCCTGGGAGAAATTGGAGAGGTTGAAGGGAAAATGCCCAAACTGTTTGCTGAGGTGATTTAATCTCTTTTCCAACGACCTACAAACTGTTTTTACTTAGACTGGGGAAGAGCTGTTGGACATAAAAGAGTGCAAGAAACTGAGCAGCATTGAAAGAGATTTGATGTTAAATGAGAACCAGGAGTCACTGAAGTGAAGCTAAACTGAAACACAGCCCTCTCCTTCTGGTCCTTCCACTGACATCACCAAAAGGAATGTAAGAGAAATATGTATTTAGACCATTTATTGCATTCATATTTTTGGCAGTTTTCTATCTACTGCTGACGATGGCTTTTGGCTCTGAGCACTACTTTGTCATTTTATACCATTTAATATTTCCAGAGGAAAAAAAATTCAAATGCTGAAATGTTTTCAGACCTGAAGCTGGATATATAAAAAATTATGGCTCAGGGATGAAACTTAGAGAGAAATACAAAGTTCTCTGAATATGAAACAATGGGGAAATAGAGGTTGCAGCTGGCCAGTGTCAGTTATGCCATTTCCCTTTCAAATTGTCCATACCCTTGATCTTTCAGACTGACAACATAATGCTGGAACCCCAGGTGCTTGGTTTGCCTTTCTGTACAAGCACTTTTAAAGTTCAAAATTAAAAAGAGAACAATGATTGCAGCTCTAGTTGTAAATAATCACAAGATCTGACTGTGACATCTTAACTGCGTCTATTGTTTCGCATTATTTCCATGGCAAGAATGTTTAAAAAATCATTAAAAAAAACAAAAAACCTCACAAGTAACCTGGTTTTTGTAACCTGTGTTGAAGAAATGAATTTTTCTTTCCTACTGCTGCTAGAACTGGATAATAGTTGTAATACACCGATTTTGGAGTAAAGATATAAGAATTTGGAACACTTTCCAAGGCTCTTTCTCCCAGCAGAGATGTAACAACTATTTTGGAGTCCTTCTCCTCCCCTGTACGTAGAGAACACTGCCATCTGCAGAAAAAAGGGGAGCTGTGTCACACCTGATGGCAGCAAACAGCTGAAAATTCCGAATTGCCCAGGTGACAAGGGACACATTTCCCAGGGGCAGCGTAATGGGCTGTGAGGACAGCAGGGCATCACTTACAGGCGAGCAGGAGAGCTGTGATTTCCTTGATGGAGTGTCCTCAGCAGGGCATCTCGGGGGCCAGGGATGCTGCATGCTAACAATAACTATCCTTCTGAGCCTCTCAACTGCCCTGAAAATGAATCTGAGCCCTTGCAGCATAGAAATGAGGAACTTCAATTTCTGCTGAATCATTTTTCTATGTCCTGGAAGAGAATAGCCATGATAGATGCACGGCAGGCAAAGCACAGGAGCTTCTGGAGTTCCATGCATATCAACAAGTTCCAAAACTGCTGTGCCTCCATCTTTATTATGATATAAAAGCTATCAAAACCCAAATCTCTCCTCTCCAACATTATGGGGTTTAATACATGGCCTTGTTTGTTGGTTTGATGGTGTTTCTGGAACTCTGCTGTTGGCACAGGTGCTGCACTCTTGGAAACCTCACAAACAGGGCTGATACCCCATTTTGGGGGAAAACAAAACTCCACGAGGAGCCTGTGACCTGCCCAAAATCACATCAGATTTAGGTGTCCTGGGCATCAGATTTACCACTGCACAACCCATAAAATGAAGAGTTCTCAAGTTAAGGCAAAAGCTGTTGAAGTAAAACTGCATTTGGGAGGGAAAACTACATGAATATTCAGGAAGGTGGCTGTAAGTCAGGTCTAAGCATCGAGGCAGGGACCTTCATCCTGCTTGGAAACCCTCAGCTCCGTGTCACCTCTGTGCCCAGGGACCACTCGAAAAGAGAAACATCCCAGAGACAGGAAACAGAAAATGAAGGTGCTCCTGCTCAAGACAGGCCTTATAATTCACAAACTTCACTTCTGTCTTGGCTCAGGAATAATGTTATTTCCAAGAGCATTTTGGAAAGCCAACAAGGTTGTAAGGAGACCGTGAAAAAAAGGGAGGATGGGGCAGGTTCCCTGCAAGGACAGACCGAGGAGATCAGAACTCCGCTGGCCAAAGAAACACATCAGGCCAGCCAGGGGCTTTTCTAACCAAAATAATGAGCTTGAAGAGATTTTTGAGTTTGAGAAATGATCTAAAACCTTCCTAAAAGTGAATTGGTACAATTGCAGATATTGGCAATTTTTATAGGGATGGGTAGTTTGTAGGGATGTATGTCTGAATTGACAGGATCCTTGTTTCTTGTGCTTTCTTTTGGCAATGCATGTCACAGATTCTTTATAATTTAGTTTTAAGAAGAGTGGGGTTTTCTAGATTTAAATGTACTTCGATTTTCTGCCTCTGTTATGAGAGTAAACAGAGTCAACACTTCATTTACTTTCTTAAATGTTTGCTATTTTATCGCTCTATCGTTCTTCTCTTACACATCTTAACTAAAGAAAAATGTCCTATTTTCCACTCCTGGTTTTTTCATAGTTTTGATCATTTTCCTTGCACTTCTGCAGGGCCCTTTGGTCTGTTAGGTCCATTTTTTTTTTCAGAGCGTGACCAGAACGGCAGACAACAATTGAGGAAGGAAGGAAGGAATGTTTCACTCATTTCTAAGATAAACTCATAATAACATATCTTCTGCTAGCAAAATAAACTCATCTGGCTGAGCAGAATCCTTAAAATTCCTGAGAGTTGCTTTGGAAGTGCTTGATTTAGTGCTCTGGGTGGGTTGATAACAGAGTTTGCATTAACTTCACCCTCACCCTTCTGCTTTTCCTTAGCTGCTCATTCTCTGTTTAGATGAGGATTTTCCAGGGCTGTAAAGGACTTCATGGAACCTTTGTCCCATGGAGTTTCAAACCCCACCAGACTCCTTTGAACAGCCCATTCTTATTGAAAAGCATTTTTCTCTATCTCTGGATGTTTAGAGAACTCTTTAAATACAAAAGCAATAATGTAAACAACTGTTTCTTTTAAGGGTTCATTCAGGATTTGGGCCCTTGCTTATAAGTATGGATGTGTGTTTTAACTCCATTGCTTTCAAATGGAAGAATTTCTTTTCACTTTAATATTGAATACTGTGACCACTGAAGTTCATTGTACAGGGATGGTTGTCATGTCTGGAGGAATTACCGAAAACCTCTGTGAGAAGACAGAAGATTTTTCACACTTATTAATTCTATAAATTACTGTCAAGGAGGTTCATGAAAACAACTCCTCAAAAAGCTCAAACTGAGCCAGTGGAGATGGTCCAGAACCTTCTGTGGGCTGAGGCCAAGGGGTCCCACCCTTCCATTGCCACCACAATTACAACCTATACATTTTGTAATTCTAATTCAGCTAAGAGTCAGGAAAATAAACTTCCATGTTCCTGCTGTGTTTTCTACTGCCAGAGATTTTTAATCTTCTCCCTTATCAAAGGCAGACTCAAGGTGCTGCACCTCTAGACAGGAACTCCTGGCTTTTCCTCTTCTTGTTCACTCAACAATCAGATTCCTTGGCAATGCTGATGTCCATCACTTTGACTCATCTGGATAGGAAATAAGGATGAAATTTCCAGAAATATCATGCCCAAGAGACCTGGCAGGTGAAAACAAAAAGGATTTCTGCTGAAACCCCAAGGCCAGTTAGGTATGCAAGGCTGCATCTCATTTCTGCAGGCAGTTGCCATGACTGTGGATGTGCATTGGATAATTGCAGCACCAATGACTGCTGGCATTTGCACACACATTTATCCAATTAGGATGTGCAATCAAAGTAATTTCATGCACAAATTAGCTGCACAATTGTGCATGCCTCCTGCACATGTAATTGTATGGCTAATTGGTCTGAAAGTCTTGTTCACAATGTGTGTCTTGATTTTTATTGTAATATGACATAAAAAACAGTTTCATTTGTGGAAATGCAAATTTTGTATAATGTTAGCATTTAGAAATAACTCCAAGTTCTCTTTATAGGTTTCAGAAAATAAACATTTCTCTGTGTGCTACCTGTGAGCTCACAATCCACAAATTAATGACAGTTGAAAATTTAACTTGCTTTGAGTTTTTGATAATTATAGCCTTAATAAATCCTATAAATACTCTATCATTTGTGTAGAAATAGGGCCACAAAATTGCACTATTTTTGTTCCTTCTATGCTACATACAAAGAAAAATAATACTATAGTAGGAATCCTTGCATGGAAACATTGTTAAAATATTGCCATGGCTTTATATTAAATGAAAATGTATTAAGCAATATATTTCATTCATATAAGCATGAAAACCCTATAGAAAAAAAATCTGGAGTAAGTGAAGACATAATTTCATTTGATGTAATAATTTGACATCTGATGATGTGCTTGAACCAAGGCTTTGGTGGAAGAGAGTTTATTTGGTTAATGATCACATTTACTGATATGGGGTTTTATTCTTGATTTTAACAAGGAAATCAAAAGCTTAAGAAGGAAACCCTATTTATCTGCTTTTTCCTAATTTCTTCTGTTCTTCTCCTTGCTCACGGTGGTGAGTTCTGGCCAGGCTGTGTCGGGGAAGCAGCTGCCCCACTCTGCCAGGGGCAGGGGCACCTTCCTCCATCCCAGGCTGCTCCAAGCCCCGTCCAGCCTGGCCTGGAACAGCTCCAGGGATGGGGAACCTGCCAAACCCTCCTGCAGCAGCTCTGTACCCACAAACGAACCCTGAAATACTGGGAATTCCCATCTCAGAGTCTCTTTGCCTCCTTAAGGATGGTGAACATTTCTCTCTATTTCTCTCTCTTCTAATGGTGAACATTTCTCTCTATTTCTCTCTATATCTCTCCCCTATTCTTGGGGTTTAGCTTTTGGCTTCTCCTGGACCACATCTCGATTACAAAGTGTTCTCACTCTGTGAAGCCACTGCTTGCAGCATTTAGATAAAATTTAGTTGCTGACCTTCTGTTCTCATTCACTTTTTAAATACCATAAAGCAGGAATCCTCCCAGGAATCATCCAGAGGTGGAGTTTTGTTTATTTGGAGCAAAAAATCACGACGAGAGCCGCGTGTATCGGTGCTGGTGGTGTTCCTTTAAATGAGCCATCTCCCTCCCCTGAAGGGACACAGCAAATCCTTCTTTTTGCTTGGTTTTTCAAGTACTTCGGGGACTGCTTATCCCAGCAAAATCCAACCCGCTTGCACTCGTACAGCTGAGAGCTTTTTAACCAGAATTTGGCCAAACTCGGTTATTTTGTCTGGTCAGCAGCAGAACGGGGGGAACGCGGAAACTGCGGCTGAACAAAGGGGGAGCTGCCTCTGGACAGCTCGGAGCTGGGGCTGTGGTTTATTATCCTGGATTTATTCCTGCTCCAGCACTATTTTTTCAGGAAAGCACCAGCAGAGAGAGCTGTTCTCTCACTTTCCCACCAGCGGCGATTCTGACGTCACCCATGGAAATCAGCTTTTCCACGTGATTTGATGGATTTCTGACTTGAGCAGCTCCTCCAGCGCTTTGGACGTTTTGTGTCTGCAAACACAGGGTGAGAGAGTGTTGTAAATGTCCAGGATACTCAGCATTTGCTCCGGGACTGAATTTGAACGCATCTGCTCAGACACTTGGAGGTTTTATAAATATTCAAAGGCAGAAATTCTGCTTCTGTAAATTCAAACAATCCCACCAAGATTGACTTTAGGACATATATTTTAATGAAAGTAATTTTAGCATGTTTTATGGATTTTGCTTACCTTGAAAAATGTGATCCCTGTGATTATTTTAAAATTTACTTTGGATGGTCAGATCGATTTTTAAACATAATTCCACATTCTGACATCCTTGCAGATTCTTAGGGCTGGTTTCTGTGTACTCATACAAATGACGATGTACTGAGCTGCAATTCCTTCTCCTCTTTGTTATTGTCCTGTTCTGATTCCTTTTTCTTTGATTGTTCCAGCAATCCAGCACATCCTTTCCCCCACCTTGCCCACTCTGTTTTCTCTTCAGTCTCCCTGCATTTATCTGCACGTGGTTTTCCCTTTGCCCACTCCTTGTTTCAGGGCTCAGTCTCTCTCTCTCACCAGCCTGTCCCTGCCCTCTGGGCCACTTCCCACCCACAGGGACCCTCAATCTGATGTATTCCATCACCTCCACTTCATATCCAGCTCCACATTCCTCTCTACCCATCCCTTGCCATATTTCCTAACAAAATCTTTGCTTTCCTTGAACCCGGAGTGAAACAGCATCCTGTTGGTGAGAGGTGTGTGCTCTCATCCCAACAAAACCCCGGGGACAGAGGCAAATCCCCCAAGCCAAAGGTTCACAGAAAACCTGTCACAATTTGTGATGAGCCAAATATTTACCCCGAGGCTGGTGGTGGAGGTGTCTGCACGCCCTGCACAGCCCCTGTGTGGGGACCAGGTTTTTCTGTCAGTCAGGGGATGAAAATCAGGCCTGTCACCCCAAATATAGGGATTCCTTCCCAGCCACTTCCAGAAGGGTTCTCATCCAACCTGCCAGTACCCCCATCTGTAAAACGGGGGAACAATACCTGCTGTCTTGGTGTGGTTTTGCTCAGTGATTGGGTCTTTGAAGGCTGGGATTTTGGCTCCCCCCGGAGCACCTGGCCCTGCTGAAGGTGTTTGATGCTCTTTGTCTCTGCACGCTCCCGGCTGAGCAGCCATATGGCACCATCACTTCTCTGAAACCAGGCCTTTCATTAGGCATTTTTCTTTCAATTAACTGGAAATTGTCTGATTTTTGCCAGAAGCATGAGGAGTGTCCACTGGTGGATGAAAGGTGAAGGCTTCGGGAGCCATGAGGTGAGTGGTACGAGTTGATGTAAAATGGGCACAAAATTTGAGACCCAGAAGTAAAACTTCTGTCAGCAGCACGGAATTAGGTGCCCACAACGAATGCAATGATGGGATTTTATAGATTATCAAATTATTACCTTTGCTCTTCTTCCTCAGAAGACAAACTCTTTGTTAACCTTGCTTATTCTTCATGCTCCGAGTTGTTTTGTATCCAAATTGCAGTGTGACATTTATTTTCATGTGTCTGTTCTGTCCTGTTGGAATCACAGAATCCCAGAATGGTTTGGGTTGAAGGGACCTTAAAGCCCATCCAGTGCCACCCCTGCCATGGGCAGAGACACCTTCCAGTGTCCCAGGGTGCTCCAAGCCCCAACCAACCTGGCCTTGAGCATTTAGAGATATTTAGGACATGTTCTCCTATTAATTTGGAGGTGTAAAAGGATGAAAACTGTTGGTATATGGATGCAGTTTATCTCTGTAGATTTACAACAAAGTAAAATTAGCATTTTTTTCCAGTCTTCAGTCACATTTTTAATTCATTCATGCTGTGTTGTTCTCAGGGTGGGGGTATTGATAAGTGCAGATACCTGAAGCAATCTTTCGTCCCTTTTCTCAAGAAAAATAAGTTTAGATTAAAGTATTTTGCAGCATGGACAGAATAAAAAATTATGCAACTTTTACTTAATTAGTAGTACATGTTTATAGGCACATTAATAGAAAAGTGTCTACTGCTTCCTGGGATTTTTTGCATTAACTTTAGTAAAAATCCACAGTCAATCATGCTAAGAGTGAATGTTTACTGCTCTAGACTGAACATTGCACAATTTTGACTTACCAACCAGCAGAGAAATGCCCATGATGCTGGTTGCTGACAGCTGAACGTGCTCCATTAAATACCAGGACTAAATTTTCATGGAATTTTCATGTGCAGTTATTTAATTTAGGATTGTAGTTATTGTGTGTGTTCGTGTCAAGCCGTGTAATTGCATTATACAGATACACGTTCAGACACAATTTTTATTTGCATCCAGAAAGAAAATGTCATTAGGGAAAATAATTTCAGATCACCTACTTTTGCATGTCTTGCTGGCACACAAGTGGCATTTGGCTGGTATGGAAAATCTGCTAATGAGCAGAGCAGCATCAAAGTTGGAATTAAAAATCCACCCCCTAGAATGAGTAGCAAGGCTTAAATGATGGAAACAAAACTGCTGGGGGTTGTCTAGTGTGTAGTCAGTGAATTTAATTGTCATTTCTGTGATAGCTCTATGGAATCTAAAAATTGCTTGGTTTCTTAGAGGAAAAACTATCAAGAACTGAGATTTAACTGTCTTTCCTTAGTCCTTGACAAATGGGATTATGTGTGGCTTTCAGTGCACTTCATTCCAGAAGATTTAGTGAGGACCATGATGTGAAATCGTGAATGAGTGAGCTCATGGACAAATGCTCACTGCCCAGGGAGGCTTCTTGATCTCACAGCTTGTTAAGGAGAAAAAGACCTTGGACTTGAGTGTAGCACCCTGGTGTGGTCCTGAAGCACACCACAACCTTAAAATCTACATGAAATAAGCAGCTTCAGCCATTCAGCTTGTGGCCAGTTACTCCTTATCCATTCCTGGGGCTGTGCCTGTGCAGTGAATTGCTCCAGGTGGAATTATCCTCAAGTCTTCACTCCAAGAAGGCAAATTCATAACCTGACCAAGAGTGACCACTGCACCAAAAAGCTCTGCACATTTCAAAACAGTAAAGAAGAAGTTATTACACATATCCCCAACATCAGCTGTGTGAGAGCTCTGGAGCCCCAGGCCCTGGCACATGTTTGTTCCACATGTCTGTCAGATCCGAATGGGGCGTTTAGGATGTCAGTAGGACATGTCATTTAAGTGTTAATTTTTGGGCAGTAAACATTAGAAAGTGAACAGGCTTGCTACTTGCAAAGTATGTTTGAATGACAGCTGATCTGTTTTCCTAAATTTCAGCAAGCAAAGTAGCTTGAAGTGTTCAGGAGCTAAATCTGTCAGCTTTCTGATACAAAGGAAATTTTGCGGGGTTGGAGCACTGACAGAAGTGGGGGTGGAAGCACAGTGACAGAACAAAAATCAGAAATAAATACAGCTTTACTTTGCACTTTAATTTACATACTTGCCATATTTTAGATCCCAAGGCAGACATACTTTAGGCCACTGCTAGTGAAAAATATCTCTGAAAGGCTGTGGGCGTTGGTAATCTCCCTTCCTGCGGACATCCAGGGACAGCCACAGTCAGGGCAGAACTGGGAACGTGAGGCTGAGCTGTGATCCTGGGGGGACCCAGCCAGAGCATCCCCTGCACTTGCCGTGGGTTTATTACACCTGGTAATAAATTATAATAATGAGGTAACCCCTCACCACCCTCTCAGTATCCAGTGCATGCTTAGAAATTAATACTGCTTTGGGTATCATATCTTTGTTTCTGCAACTGCTCCTCCTGGAAGCTCTCTGTGTGCAGATTCTATTTAAATTCTCTTTTTCTTTTGATGTCTCTGTCAGCATTTGAAGCTGACTGATATTTATCATGGGGTGCTCACTGCCTGCCCTGGTTTCCCCAGTGCATACCCCATGGCCCTCTTGCTTGATGCTGAACTGGCAAAGATGCTGGCAAGCATCAGACACGCAGATTAATGACTTAGGCTGGCTTCTGAACAGAAAGCTTTTGCTATTTTGGTTGAGGTATTTTTTGGTTTTGATTTTCTCTGCAAAAGGTAAGGGGTGTTACCCCCAGAAAACCTCTTATTGTGGAAGCAGGCACTGAGTTAGCAGAGCTGGGCTGGCAAACTGGGCTTAATACTTGGTGAGCATTCAATGATACACCCTGGAGGCCTGGAGAGAGTCAAAGAAGGAGTTTAATTCATAGTTTTCAGTGCATTTCTCCTGCTGGTAGGTTACTCTCTTGAAAAGTGGCCATATTTTCCTGTCAGTACCATTGGAAAAGAAATAGTGCTCGTTTCAGTATAAATGAGAGAGAAGTGTTACCATCAGACAAATTTGTGACGAGTGTTCTTCTGTTGGTACAGATGGCATCTGTGTATTTTTATCACTATAAATCACTCACAGTTGGAGTCATACTCAGTCCAATATCTTGCTTTATGTTTATTGACATAATCACAGTTTTAGAGACGATATTAATCACTCAGTTCTTTGGAAACATTTGGATTGGTAGATGAAAAAACATATTTATTTTGAGAAAGCAAATGGTACAATTAATTTTCACATATTTGTACATTTACAAATAATAAACAAACTATATTGCAAAGCAGTGAGTTAGTACATTGAAATACTGATTTGTAAGCCTTGTTTTTCTCCTACAACACACTGCAGGTGTGTGATAAATCAGGACTTCTGTAGTACCAGGAAATGCACCGGGGAGAGTTACCTACACTTAAATGCAAACTGTATTTTTGCAGCTTTCCCCAAAACTCCCGGTGTGTTGGTAAGATCCTCAAGAAGCCTCGAATTTGTTTTTTGTACTGTGCTGACCAGAGCAGCATGAGCTGGTGATGCTTCCAGCTGGGAGGGGAGGGTGGGAGGCTTACACAGAGGGCTTGGATCAAACTTCCTTTTCCCTTCCCTTCTCCTGGGGCTTGCTGAAGCCTGGTTTGGCTGGGAGCAGGACCCCAGCAGCTCCTCTGGCACTGCACAGGTCACCCCTGCCAGGCTGGGAGCATCTTCTCCCCAGCCCAGGAGCGCAGAGCCCTGAGCAGCTCTGCTCCCTGCTGCTGGGTTTGTCCAGCCTGTGCTCTGACATCTGCAGGAAAGGGACCGGGAGTCCCTGCAGATGATACTGGAAACGTTCCCATCCCAGCAGGAACGAGTTGTGGGCTCTGCTCCCCTCCCTCTTTGCAGAAGGGTGAAGAGGGAGCAGGCTCGCTCCAAGCTTTGCAAACAACGGGCTAGCCAGAAGGAAAAGAAAAGGAATGATTTCTTCATTTTCTCAATGAAAACCATTTCGTTTGTCCCCTGCTTTCCACAGGCTGTGTGAGGGAAGCTGGCTTCATGTACAGCAGATGTGAGGTGATGCCAACTGTTGTATAACCCCTGTGACCTGACCAAGATAGGTGACTTCTTACTCACTGTTTTTTTCACAGTTAATGCAGTTTTCCTCTTCTGAACATCAGCAACTACGCAGTTGAATTAACTCTGAAAGAATGGTATTCAAACTATGAAATACTTAAATTCAGCTAAGATGTAGCCAGATAATTTTGCACCAGTAACATCCATTGAAAACTACAAGAAAATGTGTTTCTATAGGCAGACACACCCAGCCTAACCAGTTTCAAATTTGTACACACTTGCATTAGCAAATTGAAGCTTGCTTTGCTCAACTGAAGCATGAGTCATAAAGATATCAAAGAAAATAACATCCAAAATCCCACCTGAAGAGTAACACATAATTAAAAAATTGGTTGACTCAAAGGAGCAGCCGTCTTCATAAGCAGAATTATCTTCAATGACCTTCTCTCTATCTAAATGTGCCTCCACACAAAGGGCCAGCACTCGCTGTCCCTGTCCCTGGGAGCCCTCTGAGCACGTCTGCACAGTCATTCCAAGAAGTCAGGATGGCTTTGGCACTGCTGAGCTGCTGGGGTGCAGGAACGTGGGAGGTGGGATTTGTGTTTGCTCCTGGTTTCTGTAGCACATTTATCAACTCTAGTTTAGTGTTCATGGCTCTGGGTAGACCAGGAGAACACGACATTTGTGTTCCTGGTATAAAACCTGATCAAAACCAGTTCCTGGTCTTCACTGGATCAGCGAAATTCAGTTACTGCTGGAAAGGAGAAGGGGAATACTCTGTATTTACTGCCCTGTGACTGAGGTCACAACGTGCCCCCTCAGATCTGAGAACACTCAGAAAAGAGCTGTGACAAGATCACCCTCCAGGAGGTTGTAAGGGGGAGAAAGGAATATTGCAGAAAATAATTTGCCTAATCTCTTTTATAAATCCATATTCACACATCCATACATTTATATTTAGGTATTTACACATCACAGCAAAAGGGACATCAAAAGTCCCCCAGCTGAAGGCGCTGGGATGAGCTGGATCAGCTTTGCCTGGAGCCTCTGAGGTGAGCAGGGATTGTTTACTACAAGGATTTGGAATTCTGCAACACCGTGCAGGCAGGAGGCAGAGATGGTTTACCTTGGATAACCTAAAATTCTCAACAGAACTGGAGAGAAAAAAGCCTGATCCCATATAAACACATTTTCCTATCAGCTGAGAATCTTCACTGCCTCACCGTGATGGGTCTGGCACACCAGCTGGCACACTCAGATAGTGGGGTTTTGTGTAGGAATGGCTTATAATAATTCATGTATTGAGGTGTTATTAATGTTTAGAATAAACCTAAATGTATAAAATATACATTAGCCATGTTTGTAAACAGAAATTCCTGCCATTAGGAGGTAATTGGGTGTATTTGTAATTAAGTAACATTCTCTAGTGAAATGACATGCATTATACTCCTGTATTGATTCAAATGTCATTAATATTACATTCAAGACAGACTTCCTTCAAAAGAACACCAAGCAGCTGTGGAAAACTTTAATTTAAAAAAAAAAAAGAGGTCTACAGTGGAGTTATTTTCCTGACTAAAACATCGTGTTGCTTTGTGTACCTGCAGAGAGCTGGGAAGGAAGAGCTGGAGCTGTAGGAGCTCAGAATTGGGGTATTAATGTGCAATTCTCTGGGAATTTCCCTGTGGGAGATTAAATGTCAGACGTGTCTGCAATGCCCTTACAATCACAGTGACCTCAGGAAGGTATTTTTCTTTACTTCCTCCTTCTTCCACTGTGTCAGAAGTACTCGCACGTGGTAGCTGCTTATATAATCTTAAATAATGTCATGATGCAATAGAAAACACCAAACACGATGGGGACTCCGTATCAAAATCCTGTGTAATTATTTCTTGCACTTGATTATAAGTATGGAGCAAGAGGAAACCAACAAAATAATATTTCATTCACATGTAAAGAACCATTGCTGGGGTTATAAATTGGGAATTGTCAGATGTGAGAGAGCAGGAGTTGTTTCCCCACGTGTGCAGGAATGCCCTTGGTGAGTGGATAAGTTGATAATTAGCAGATTGTGCAGTTTTCCTACCGAATTGTGTAAGATTGCTGCTGCAAGATTCCTGCCCTCTGCTCCTCCTTTCAGTGGCACCAGCTGTGCTGGTGCTCCTTTGGCCACATCCAGTTCATAACTACAAAGTTCATCTTTTAGGCTTGGATTTAACTCAAAATAAAATTTGTAAAGAAATAAAAAATATCAAATGGCAAACTGCACCACCAGCCCCTGCCCTGCCTGTCCCTCTGCACATCGGCTGCAGTGATTTCCATGTCATGTTCTGCCTCAGCTCCTCTCTTAATGGGAATGAATATCCAAAAATACCATCAGAACCCCTTTTATCTGAGCTGTGGTGGTGCACAGAGAGCAACAGGTTAGATAATGGCATGTAAGCAAAAGATTAGATAGTACTGAAGCAAGGTTTTGTAAATCTGTCTCAGACATCACATATGAAAGAGATATTTAATAGATGGGATTTAAAGTATTTATAATTATTAAGATCCTTTAAAAACTCTTCCTGATAACTTGTTGCCTTGAGTCAGAACGAATGAACAGAAAATTACGAGCACATATTCACAATTTTTGTTGAGAAAATACTTGTTTAGATTCTGGGTGTCAGAAAAATATAAAATATTGGGTATGAGAAGGTATTAAGGTCTGTATGTGAAGTACATCAAAATAATTCAAATAATTAAACCTTTCAACTCCACTCTTCTGATTAACTAAAATGTTACTTCTGCAAAGATTTTTCTCCCTACAGGTACTGAGACTGTCCTAATTATTTATCTTGACACAGTATTTAAATCAAAACCTGTAATAATCTGTTATTTGCTAGGATTATGACCAGATTTTACAGTTTATATTTGTGTACACAGGCTCAGCTGCATGAAGCTCTGCTGGCAGGTGAGGACCATGGTTGTTCCTACATCTTGTTTGTGGTTTTTGACAAATATTTTCAAATGCAAATGCCTGACCTTAACTAATCTTGGCCTAATCCTCAGCCTGGTGCCTCAACATCCCTTTTGCTTTGGGGAGAATTTGGTGGTTTTGAAAGTCCTTTAACTGGCTTGGCATGTTATATATTGGAATATTATATATTGGCCATCTCAAAAATGCAACCTGTATTCTTTTAACTTCTCTGGCATCAGCTGCTGAAGAAAGGGAATTTATCAGATGGAATAGTTAATCCAGGGACTGGCTCATGTGTTTGATAATGCAGCTTGTTCTGCAGTGGCTGTGGACAGGTTGCAGCTTGCCTGTAATTATAGATCATATAAACACATTACAGCAGGAGTTTCTATAGGCACAGTTCCAGGAACAATCTGGGCTTGTTCTAAATAACAAATATAGCACCAGTGCAAAGTGTGGGAAATGGCACATAACATCCAGTAAAAATGCTCCTGCTGGTAGGGCTCCCGTTTGGCTGCTATGAACATGAGAACACAAGAAAAAATCCAGTTAATTGGGGAGTGTTAGGAAGAGGTTGGAAGTAATTGTTTTGCCAAATTAGTAGTCTTGATGATAAGACCAAGTTCACAAGAAAATTCCTTGCTGTCACTCTTTGGCATGAATATAGGATATAAAGGGAGGTTAATTGGCTGTTCTGTAAAATAATTGAAAAAACCTCTTTTTTGTGGAGGCACCTCCTTGTGACCAGGCCGTGCTCCTGAGGGGCTGTGTCAGGGAGGGAGGGAATGTTTGCAGAACACGCAGGAGCATTTTTGGGTGGTTACATGGACCAGCCTCGTGTCTGCATTCCTTCCCCTTATCCTGAGAAGGAATTTTCTCCCTGCCAGGGTGGCTCCTGGAATCCAGGCTGACGTTGTATCCCTGCATTCAAAACTGATGATTCCTTCCAATGCTCCTTCCCCATTCCTGTTTTTGTCCTTATGAAACGTGGCTGGAACATAACGGGCACCTTCCTTTTCCAAGAACTCTTCGTAACAGCCCGGGAAGGTTTTCCTAACCAGCAACAAGGATTTCACTGGTGGTTTTGGTGCTTGTTGGAAGTGGCTCGCTCAAAACCAAACAGGCAAAACCTCACAACAAAAGAGATTTGCTTCAAATAACCAGCTGTAAGAATTGCCTAAGCTGTAAGAACTGGGAATGCACAAGGATGTACAAAACCTGCTGGAGGAACTGCTGAGGTCCATTGACTCATCCTGTCTTTTCACCTAAATATTTCAAAACATACACTTTGTTTATTTTGGGGTATTTTGGTGGGTTTGTTTTTTGGGGTTTTTTTGTTTGGTTGGTTGGTTTTTTGGTTTTGGTTTTTTTTTTTTTTTGGTGGGGTTTTTGGTTTTGATTTTTTGACATTTCTGTCATATTTTCATTCTTTTCATGTTTTCTCCAAAGGTGTAGAGGATAGGGTTTAGAACATCCATTTATTGAAGGACATTTTATGCATTTCTGTGCTAAAGAAGAATAGAATGGATGTATCTAATCCAGTTTGTTATGTGGGGAAGGAAAGTGGTGTAAAAATCAAAGAACAGAAGTCAAGAATCTTATTTGGGGTCTGCAGCTGCAATTTTATTCATGCATTGTGATGAATCATTTGCCATCCCTTCACTTAGCCAGCCCCCTGTAATAATGGTGCAAAATGACAATTTTTCATGAATGTGTCCTGACTAAAAAGAAAAAGAACCCATTTCACATCTTTATAGGGATAAATAGATCCATGGCAATGGCAGAGGATAGCTGTTGTTTCACTTGGCGAGTGGGAACCGTGGGATTCTTTGAAAAAATTCTCATTAAAGAAAGAAATTTATCAGGATACATTCCAAGAAAGTATTTTGGACACTACTGACACTCTGGAATGACTTGTCTGTAAGAACTTTTAGAAACACTGGGCATGGGATCTCGGCTCGTTCTCATAATAACTTTGGTGATGATGTCTATCATTCTTATTACTATTATTATTTTTATACAGCTGATTAAATATCATAACACTTGGCAATTAATGTGCTATTTAATTACAACAGAAGGACAGCTGTGAGTGCAGTGATGACTGGCCTTTATTTCATTGCCTTTGAAGTTTAACTCCACCCTACAAAGCACCTTATTCCTGAATTATACCCATAATTCTCTCTCTAAAATGCTTGCACAAGACTGAGGTTTGTTGCCATCGACTCAAAACAACACCAAGGTAACAAACCAAAATTTTCTGAGTCTGAGCCACTGTGAAGTTGCCTCGTCACTTACCTTTCCCAATGCACTGGGCTAAGATGATTCTGAAATGCATCTCTGCTCTAGTCCAGGAAGAAAGTTGCACAGCTTGGTCCATTCTGTTGTTCTAATGTTACCAGACCATAAACATTTGAATTATTAAACTAAATCACATCCGATTATTTTATTAAAATTAGCCAGATCACTTATGTGAAATATTATTTTATTTTGTAAATGTTCTATATTTTCCTCTATAAATACCTTTCTGGTAATTTCTGTCAGCTCACTCACTTTGCCTTTGCACCGTGTTCTGTTCAGTCATTGGCCTAATGAGTAGTGAAAAAGCTATTCCAAATTCAAGATTTCTTTTCAAATATTGCTCATATTTTAAGAATCCCATAACCAGGCAACTTTTAAAAGTTATAATACAAAATCGAAATCCATAAGAGAAGTAAGGTACAGAAGATAAATCGTAATTAATAATTGGGAAAATTTAGGAAAAAAGTTGAAGATTCTCAACATTATATTTTATTGTTTGTCTACAAGTATTAAACAGAATAGGATCTGTCATCATTCCAGTGATGCTGTGGGTTTGAGTTACAGTGCAAGATGATTACACACATGGCTTTTAGGTAATCAACTGTGTCCTGCAACAAAATTCTTCTGAAATAATTGTAAAGTAATAACGACACACTGAGGGTCATTAGTTCGCAGAGCAGCTGTGGCTGCCCCTGGATCCCTGGCAGTGTCCAAGGCTGGGCAGGGCTTGGAGCAGCCTGGGACAGTGGAAGTGTCCCTGCCATGGCAGGGGCGGTACTGGGTGGGCTTTAAGGTCCCTTCCCACCCAAACCATTCTGATTCTGTGAAGGTTTTGAATCCTAAATCTGAACTGTCCCCCTCTTTCCCACTTTGCAGGCTGCAGGTTCAGTGAACCACTCTGCTTGAACTGTGCTGGGCTCCTGCTGGTTTCTGGCAGCAAAGGTTCCTGGTTGGACATTCCCAGGAAGCTCTGTCCTGCAGGAAGGGAACATCCAGGGAACCAGATCCCCTGGCCCTGCCATCAGCTCTCAAACACCCTGCCTGGCCCAAGGGCAGCTTGCAGCTCCTTGGGCAAACCCAAACACCTTCCAGGCTAAGTGAAGAGATCTGGAGATTCTTTGGAGTAATTTTGCAACCCCTGACTAAATCTGAGTGCGTGTGTTTGGTTTGCCCAGAGAGAGGGAGCCTGCCAAGAGAGCTGATTTCTCCTTCTGTCAGGTATTTCTAGAGACTCTCTTTTGGTTTCAGTTTTTTCAGTGCAAATGTCTTTGAGATTATAAAATGTGATATATTACAGTCTTTAACCTGTGAGAGGAAATAGCATTTTTCCCTCTGTTCACCACAAGCAGCTCTAGAAATAATGGTCTTAAGAGGCAACAAGGGAAATTGAAGATAATCTTGAGGAAACTGATGGCAGCAATTGAGCCATGGAGTAGATTGCCTACAGAGGTTCTGCTCTTGCTAGAAAGGGACTGACAAACTTGAAGATGCATTTAGATGTACCTGATCCCTAAAGGTCCTTCCACCTTCCATTGTCAGTAAATCAGGATCAGAAATAAAGTGTGCCTCGTTCCTTTCCAGCCTCAGAGATTCCTTTCCTTTCCTTGTCAAGGCAGGAGTTATGACCCTGATGTGCTTTTAATCTCTTGGTTTATTGGTTTATTACAGTTCTGTTTGTGTGGCTTGGAGAAGCAGGTTTAGCAATTGTACATGGCAGAGATTGTCATGGTTCTTTGTAGTTCTTTCTCTTTTTTCCAAGACTGACAAAGAATCTTTACAATATAAATGAAATTGTAACAGTCATTCTTACAGGCTTGAGCTGTCACATCCGTAAAAATACCCCAACAAATGTAAGTCCACACAGAAATGTTAAAGGACAGAGACAAAATCAGGATGTTGGAGGCAAAAAAAACCCCAACAAACTGTTGTCTCTAATACTGCATTTTCCTTTGAAATAACTGTCATAGGCAAATTCAGAGTTTGTAATTTCAACTCAGATATTCTAGTCGGTGAAGCCAGGACATTTTTTCCAAGTGGAAAGGTGTTTAATTCACTGGGCTGGGGGAATGATGGTTAAGCTCATTTGACAGAGCTCTCTCGTGTTCGAATCCTAGAATGAAATTCTTTGCACGTGTTTATGCATTCGGTGAAATCAGAGGTCTTTGTACTGTGTTTACTGAACAGCTTTTATGAGATATAAATACCAGCACATTCTGGTGGGTTTCTAACAAACAGAATGGTCTGCTCAGCCCCAATATGGTCCTGTGTTAGAGCAGATTGGATGGTACCCTTCGATGATGGGAAATGCATTCCAATTCCATCCAATGGCATGTATGGCTTATAAATTTAGAGAGGCTGTGGGTGTAGAGAAGCTGATTGTATAGCATTATTCATTACGTGCCTTATATCAAGTTTTGGCTCCTATTCTGTTCAATGATTGCACATTAGCATTCTTCTTGATCTTTGGTGCGTGACGCTTCCTGCAGAACTGGTTTGAACTAGTCCTCCTGCTTAAAGAATAGTCTTTCTTCTGCTCCTGTCATTAGAAAAACTTATTATTGATAGTTGATGATTTTCCAGAACTCTTCCCAGTTCCTAAAGCTACAGGCTGGATACTCACAGCCCAGCCATGTCTCTGGAACAGCACTGGAAGGGGGATGGATGAGGGGCTGATGGATCATTTAGGAAAAGCTCCTGATGTCACCTTCTACTCTGGCCACAGGCAGAAGGTTCTTCTGTGTCTTTCTGACTGATCACTTGGGTTGGCAGCTGACTTGCAATATTAAAATAATGAGGCAATTATTGAGTTTGGGGAGTGATAGTCTAAATTGCACTGACCACAGAATTAGTAGTTTGTCAATTAGTAGCTTGTGAGGAGCAGAGCTCTCTCTTCACTCTCACTGACTGTAAAGCACTTGCCTCTTTCTATTGCACTGAGTTTATTTTAGCCCTGTGCTCTGTGGTGTAAAATGCTTTCATCCTGCTGTGTGGATAATCTTCCTCAGAAACAGAGAAATTGGGCTGCAGGGAATGGGGGAACATCTTTTCTGATACAGTTATATGGTGGTTTGTTATTATTTATATTATTATTATTAGGCAAGATTTTTACCAGTAGCTTTAAGAGCGGATAAGTGAACAAAGCCAGGTATGGCACAGACCATCCCCAGGGGCAGACCTAGTGTCTGAAACATCTCTTATTTAACCTTCTGGTTTTAATTTAGAAAAAAGAAATGCAATATTCTTATCTTAAAATAATACAATTTGTTTTTCAGATGGTGTGGAAGCATGGAAGAGCAATACCTGCCTTGCAAAGGAAGTAGAAATGTCTCAGGTTGATTGTCTTTGGCAGTGTCTCAAGTAAGGACCATTCTCACTTCCAGGTATTCCCAAATATCTCATGCTGCCTTTAAGATTTTATGCAAACAGGGCAGTCTTGAAACAGCCTCCTTTAGCTTCAAGTTTTTAAGCCTCTCCTAATTAGTCTGAAAGCCTGAACCTGTTTATGACTGGAGATCCTACTTGTTCCCTAGTCCAACAGCAGCACGAGGCAGGGAAGAGGGTGTTGATGAATATTCTGAGATGTTTGTCCCTGTTTGTGAGGGTCAGGGACTAAAGTGACTCCTCACAAGTGCAAACTTTGCTGCAGCCTCAGCTGCCTTCAGGACAGGGCCATGCAGGGGTCTGTGGACACCTCCTCCCTCTTTCAGCACTGCTCAGCCACCAGGATGGAGAGAACAAGGGTCTAACACGACTCCTCTCTCAAGAGAAGCAGCTTAACTCCTGGTTAATATTAAAATAATTTATCCCAAGATAAACTGAGATGGGAAATGTGTCTCTCTGAACATCGAAATGTGCTCCAGGCAGAATGGAGCTGACGTTTCACCAACAAGCTCCAGAAGGTGCTGATGCCTGAGCAGTTTGTAGGAAGGGTTTGTGTTATCCCATTGTTTCAGGACAAAAGGAACTGAGAGTTAAGGCAGATCCTTTAAAACTGAACTAATGCAGCAACAGCACATCAGGCAGAGAGGTTGTTTGGTATCTCTGTGGTGGTAAGCTGCCTTTTTAGCATGTGCACACCTGACAAATTATGCAAGTGAAGACTTTTCTTGACAAATGTAATAATGCACAGATAAAAAGTGTAAAAGAACAGTAAATATAGTAACAATAGTAAAAGAACAATTATGTGTGAACCAGACAGCAGAAAGCAGAGAAGGAAACATGAAGTATTACCAATGTGTGAATGAGGTAATGTAGAAAACACAATCTGGTGGCATCTTCGTAAAATGGAAAGATGTTTAAGGAAAAAGTAAATAATCTGTTATAAACATAAAAGCACCAGCTAACATAGATTGCAGAAACACATGGAATATTGGTATTGTGCATATGCACACTCACATACCCATGGAAATCACCAGCAGTCCCACAACAGGGAACCCCTTCCGAGTGCTGCTTGCTCAGAGCAGCCAATGCCCAGGGAGGACTGGAAACCACTCGTTTGTTAAGCTGCTGTAAATGAGGAAACAGAAGGCAATTAGTGAAAGCCAAGACTCTTTAATCTCTCACTGCTCCATGGACTTTGTTCTTGCTCTGGAGCTTTATATAGACTGTGTGAGCATAAAGACCTACCTGGGAGGAAGGTGCAAAGTATAACCCTGTTCATTATAAACGAGTAACCCTCCATATCCAAAGGCTGTTTTAAAACAGCATTTACAGCCCAACTGGATGTGGCTGTCTGATCCAGGAGGAAATTTATGGTAGTTGAGAAAAGTGTAATCTGATGGAGTGGTTAAAACCAGATAGTGCTTTCAGTCAGTGGCAATAATCCCCAAAATGGTGAGCTGTGTGTTCCCCACTGTGTCCCAACACGATTCCTGAAATGTTCGTCAGGGTGAGATTCTGAAGGAAAAATCTTGCAGGATGAATGTTTGTGCTTCCTAAAACTGGGTGCATTTTACTGGCTCGGGGCAGTGACTGGTTTTGCCAGCAGCACTGCACAGGGTTAGCTTTACTGGGGTACAGTTAATTCTTATGTTCTAGTCTGGGGGCAAAGCAGTTGCTGTGCTGGCAGAGTAAAGCCAGTCAGAGAATAGACAGGTGGAGCTGTGTCAAAATAAAAATTCCTTCCTCAAAAAAATCCAGCAGCCCTGAGTTTAAACTGCAACTGTTCTAATTGTGAAATCAAAAATAAAATCAAAATACACATTTGACTGGAATGTTTTGATTTTGACTCTTTTCCAACTTGAAATATAAATAAAGAGTAGTTATAAAATTAAGTGTAACAGCACACGCTGTCCCTATCAGCACAAGGATCTCACTCTTGCAAGAATAAGTTAGAACTTGTCAAGTGGCTTGTGGGCTTAAAAAAAAAAAAATCCAAACCACCAAAAATCATACAACACAATCAGGAAACCAAATATTCATCACTTTACATAAGGTTCCTATCTGAATTCTTTCTTGTGCTAAAAGCTTTTATAAGATAACGAAAACTTTTATGCTCAAATGGGAGATAAAAGCCATAAAGGCTCCCAGTAAATGGAAGTTCTCATAAACAAAACACCAAGTCCTATTTAAAAGATCTGTTTCATGTTTACGCTGCCAAGTTGCTGATGGTGCATAAAGTTGTTCTCTTAATAATGAGCTGGGTAGAGGAACGCCCAGCATCCAAAAATGTGTTACCTCCTCAGAGATCTGCATTTTAATCAGCTGATGAAACTGATGTGGGAGGATTGTCAGGAGCTCTGGTTCTGAAATCCCAGAGAAGCATCTATCGATCTTATAGATTTTTATAGGAAAAAAAAAAAAAACCAAGTTGGTTTCCTGCTTTCTACCTGCCCAGTAAGAGACGAGTCAGAAATGTAAGCTTTCTCAAAAGTGGGAAGGGCTCAAAATGAATATTTTTTTCAAATTTAAATTCTTCACAATGTTTTACTTCAGTAAAACCAAAAGCTTGCTAAATGCATCCATAACCTGGAAACTTTTTTATGTTGCATCAAAATCAAACAGCATAAACTCTGTACTCACAGAAAATTTCAGGTGTAAACTGTAGGAATATATCAAAACTTAGGTCACTCCAAGGGAGAGGAACTATGAAAAAAACCCCCAAATTTTATGATAAAAATATGTATGTTATAATATCTAATACATATGGCCAAATTATATGGTGGAGAAGAGAAGCTCTATAGGTCCCAGCATGGGACAAGGTATTTCAGTCAGCCTCTCTGGCTGCTACAGCAGTAGTAGTAGTGAGCAGTTAAAAAACTAGTAGTTACTAATGGTCTAGTAGTAGTATGAAGCAGGTTTAAATATCCCTGTCCCAGTTTCTGTGCCCCTATTCCTCGGATATTCAGATATTTTGTTCTAGCCTCTGTATGCCTGTGGTACACATTGACCAAAGAACTGTTCACTACACTTGTTATTTAAAATTCCAATCATTCTTCATCCTCAGCCATTGAAATTTCATAGCAGTTGAATAATGGAAAAGACGATCCATCAGAAATTAAGTATATCTCAAGGCATTCTTCCATCTTGAGAGGTTTTTTGGGTAGAAAAACAGTTTCTAAAATCTATAGCAGATTTTATTTACGGATGTTAAGAACTTACTCCCTCACTTTTAATAGTTATATATTCTAAACACTTTTCTGTGTTACTTGCTTAATGATTTCAGATTTTCTTTAAAGACAGTCAAGCTGTTTCTCTAACACATTTTTAGTCATGTACAAGTAACAGCAAAGATAAACTCCCAAATCCCTGTCTTGTTCTCCCCAAAAACACCAAGGTACCAACACTTATTTTAGTGTGTCACAAGCACAGCTCCTTTACCTGCTTTAATAAGGAGGGTTGTTCCTCAGGCAGTCTGTCCAGGAGAGGGAAATGCAAATTGTTGCTTTGGAATTGAACTGGTTTCCTGCTCTTTGGTCATAATGAATGTAATATCTTTCCTTGGCATGGAACTGTGTTTAACTCAGAGATCAGCTGCTCCCTGTGCTCCACGTCTGCAGGCCCTTCCCTTTATCAGTTCCCTCCCAGCACCCCTGAACTCTGAATTAGAACTGGCAGCATCACACAAATATCACTGCTGGTGCTCAGAGGGCTTTTGCAGTGTCATGAAGAAAGTTTAGCATCATCTTTTTATTTTGTACCAAGCCT
Source organism: Daphoenositta chrysoptera (assembly GCA_013397915.1). Taxonomy (NCBI): domain Eukaryota; kingdom Metazoa; phylum Chordata; class Aves; order Passeriformes; genus Daphoenositta; species Daphoenositta chrysoptera. Next base: position 396,716 of record VZRO01005607.1, on the reverse strand, counting down.
TAGCACTGGGTAAAATGTTATATTTATCATGCAATGTTATGTTCTGAAGGGGTTGGTTTGCAATTGGTATTTGTTAAATGATAACTGGCAGTGTCTCATTCAGCTGAGGCATTCACTCCTTAGCGTGCTGAATAAGGTCTTTAATGGGCAGGAGAAAAGTTGTTCAATGAGGGGTTTTTTTGCTTGATCACCAATCTCCTGCATAGTATTAATTATCTGAAACAAAGTAAATTGACTGTTAAATAACCTCAACAATTCAAACAGGAAAATGGTCAGAAGAAAGAAGTGACTTCTGCTTCAGGGTAAGTGCAGCACTGTATTATTTCATTTCACACCATGAAATACAATCTTTTGAGTAGTTGAAAATACTGAGGGCCATCACAAACCCAGTGTCCTTATAAAACAAAGTCATTTTATTCTGTTTCGGAACTCCAAGTACTGCTGTTATACTATTATACAGAGATTATTTTTCCTCTCTGGTGGCAGAGCAAAAGCTGAAGTATATTTGCATGTTCCTTGACAATTTTAGATTATAAATCATCCAAGCTACTAACGAATAAATGCAATTTTAAAATCTAGATTTTTTTAAAATATTCCAAGGATTTCCATTTCTTTTTTGAAGTGGATAAACTCAAACTGATATCACAATTTATTATAAGGAACGTATTAATGGGATAAGAAAGCTTTCCTTCAGTCTTTATGGTCTGATCATGAGCTAGTGCCAGCAAGGTGAGAGTCTTTAAGCCATACCCTAAACTCTGTTCAACCCTTTCTGCTCACTGAATTTTCTTACCACCGAATACATAAAGAGAACTATAATTCTGAAATCACACAAGAAGCATTTCAGATCCAATCCTGCTAGTTATGCATCGCAAGGCACCTGGTTAAAATACATTTCTAAATGAAATATAAAATGATACAGCAGATAAAAAGTCACTGTGGTGAGCACACAGGAATGCTTGTATGGAGCCCTGGCAAGGATGGCTGTGAGCAGCTGCTCTGGTGTGGGACAGGACAGCCAGCGAGTGCTGGCCTGAAACAGTTCAAGGGATTTCACCTCATGTATTTTGTAATTTTTTTCCTGTGGGAAGTGGAGCATGTTGTTATTGCAGAGCCACGAACCACGCGGGCAAAGGATCAGGCAGTACCAACCCCGGGCTGTCATCCTTCCCTCAGCATCCCCTGCCCCAGAGCTGCCCTGGGGAGGTGGCAGATGGGGCTGCAGGTGCCACAGAGCCAACACTGCAACACCCAGGTGTTCCCCAGCCAGACCTTTGCTCAGTGCTCGTCTGTTGTTTCCCAGTGATGTTGTACTCACCTCCTGCTGCTCCTCTCAATCCCCTCTGCCCCAGTGTGGACCCCCGAGAGCAAAATCTGCTGGTGCAAGGCAAGGCCACGAAACCTGATCTGTATAAAGTGGGCTGGGACCACCCTGAATAATTTCTGCTATAAACACACACTTCTGAACAGAGCTCAGTTTTCAAAAGCCAGTGATGGACTTGTGATTTGAACAGCAAGTTGGAGACATCTGCTCTCTTGTCTGAAAATGCCTTGCATCATCTTTATGGCAATTACTGGTGCTCAGCTTTAGCTGGTACCAGAGCAGAGCCCTGCAGCCAGGCTGGCCCAGCCTTTGGAAGGAGGAGAGGGACATCTTCTTCCTTTGATTCCCCCTGCCAGGTGCTGTCCCACTATCAGCACAACTCACCGGGTTCAGAGGTTAACAGGAACAAAGTGGGGCACTGGGCTGCCTGGGCCAGGTCAGTAGGGATAAAGTGGGGCACTGGGCTGTCTCTGCAGGCAGACACCAAACCTCAGGTGCAGGATGGCCCTGCCTTCAAAGGGAGGATCCCACAAACAAAGCCTCTGCTCACCAGCGGGTTCTGACTTCACTTCCAGCTCTAAAGCCTTCCTTCAGCTGAAAGCAGATTTTTATCTCTGCCTCATCAAGTTGCTTATGGGGTGCTACTGCCTGCCAGGCCTCTTAACCCTCTGTGCCTCAGTCCTTCAGAGGGCTTCCCAAGCCCATAAATAAGGTAAGTATAAATAAGTTGTAAGCACTGTTTCTGGACGTGGTCTTCCCAAGGGAGTGTTTTTCTATTTTATTTCAAAGCAGTTTTATTCCTTGTAGCCCCAGCTGTCACAGCCAGAATTCCAGAGCAGGTAGCACCCTGCATGCCACAGTGCAGCACCATCCCAGGGTTTGGATGTACATGGAACTTTGGTCACATTAAAATTCAAAAGCTTTGTTTGAGGCTCTTTTCATTACCTGGTACAGATCACCATGCATGTATTACTTACGGTTGTTATTTATGACTCCAATGATCCTCACCACATCTACAAAGCCTTCCGGAAGCTGTTCCGTATTTCCATTACAATGGGATGACTTCGTGCCTGCTTTCTGCTGACCCTTGTAGAAATTTCTTTATTAAGCAGGGCAGCGTGCTGCATGCAGGTAACATTCCTGAGCTGGCAAACCAACACTGTTTCCACCTTTTGTATTACAGCACTTTTTTCCCCCGAGGAGTATTACTGCAGTTTCTGGAGTTTCCTACTAAAGCATAAAACAGTTTCTTTGGTCTGTGTAAAACAGAGGCTGTTGTAATCATATTTTACTGCTTTCCAATAAATGCTCTTTTTTTAATTGTTTGTGAGAAGCCACTAACAGCTCTTCCAAGCTGGTGAAGCCAGAATGAGGTTTTATGACAAGATTTTCTTTGCATTATTTCCTTTGTAACCAGTGGGATAGAAGTTACCTGAAATCCTTTTTAGAAACGCTCCTGTGTAAAGCACGGTGTCTGTTTGGGTTTAATGCCTGGAGGAAAAGTGAAACTTTTTATATGTGATGAATATATCTCCAGATGTTACAGTGCCTTAAAATATGGGATTGTTAGAGGTACTCACCCTAAAATCCACACCTTCCCAAATCCCTGTGGAGCAGGTTTGGTGAACACTTTTTAATTTCAGAGACAGAGCTTTCAGTGAGTGGCCAGTGTAGAACAGTGCAGCTCAGAGGTGTTTAGCCCTAACGTGGTACTACAGAAATTACATTTTATTCTGTGTGACTGTACTATGTGGCCTTACAGCACAGTAAGCACGTAGGGGAAACAAACTGACAAAATTAAGAATTTCAGGTTTATCATTAAGAAGAATATTCATTACACAAGATTCTACAATTATGTTATTGCTACATGACCTTGCAGAACAAAGTTATGCTCTCAGTTAGGGCTTGCCTGACGCTGCCAGAGGAATCCAACTCAAAACATGTTGGATTGGGAAACTGAGCTCACATTCTTCTCTGCAGAGTGAGATTTTGAATAAGTAACAAACTCCATCCTTTCTAGATAAGAGCCACGTGGTATTCCATCTGTAATGATGAGGACTGGGAATGACAGGTCAAGGGGGAATGGCTTCCCACTGACAGAGGGCAGGATTAGATGGGATACTGGGAAGAAATTCTTCCCTGTGAGGGTGGGGAGGCCCTGGCACAGGGTGCCCAGAGAAGCTGTGGCTGCTCCATCCCAGGAGTGTCCGAGGCCAGGTTGGACGGGGAAGGTGTCCCTGCCCATAGCAGGGGTAGAACGGGATGGGATTTAAGGTCTCTTTCAACCCAAACCATCCTGGGATGCTCAGCTCAGCTGGCCACCGAAGGCAGCCCGTGCTCTGCGGTGCAGGGATGCAGGTACAGAACGTGCTCCTTTCCCTGGCGGCTGCTGCCCCAGGCAGAGCCTCCTGCGAGCGGGCAAAGGCGACCGCGGCTCCCGCAGGTGTGAAAGGCTCTGTGGAGAAGTTCCTAACCTCCCGTGAGAAGAATATTTAAGTAATTTCAGTAGCAGATAACTACATGTTTACACTCCCGCTACGCACGTTGTAAAGAGAACAACAGCGAAGGGCTTTACTGAACAGCGTGGGGCTTCGCGTTTCTCCCAGCGGTGCTCGGTGAGGTTTGGCAGCGGGGCTGTGCCGGAGCGCGGTGGCTGCGAGCCCGTTCCCGTTCCCGTTCCCGTTCCCGGGCCGGTGGCGGTGGCGGTGCCCGGCCGGGCCCTGCCCGGGGCGGGGCCGGGCCGGGCTCCCCGCCCGCAGGTG
>VZRO01005607.1:325560-384911 GCA_013397915.1 Daphoenositta chrysoptera | reverse complement strand
CTGCCCGGGCAGCGCCAGCGACGAGAGCCGGGCTCACACCGCGAGCAGGGGCACGGCCGCCCCCGAGCTGGTGAGGGCTGCGCGCGTTCTCCCCGGCGGGGTTTGCTCTGAGGCGGGGTTTGCTCTGAGGCGGGGTTTGCTCTGAGGCGGGGTTTGTTGTGAAGCGGAGGTAAAGCTCCGGCAATGCAGGGTTTGTGTATCTCGGGGTTTTTTGGAACTCTCAGCACCGCCCCCTTGTCACTGCGCGGGGTCTGTGGGTCTGGCTGGAGCTGTCCATGGCGTTGTCCCCTGCTGTTGAGGGGGTGAAGGGATGTTGGAGGTGTTGTGTTGTATTTCTCGTTGTCACAGACCTGTGCTCAGGTGTGCACGGACTGAGATCAGCCCGTGGTGTTTGACTGTGCTCAGTCTCGCTGGGTTGTTGGGTTTTGTTTTTCTTTACCCATCAGTTCAATCAGGTACACACAGACTGAGGGATGCACAGCTCTGCCTCGAGTTTGGGAGAAAACACCCTGTGCTTTATAACCTCAAAAAACATCAGCTCAGGATTCCTTTCCTCCTACGCTGACCAACCAGGGCTTCAAATATATTTCAATTTGATGCAAAAGTTGTTGACACAGCTTCCTGGTGCAGCTGTAGCCTGTTAGTGCAGCTGGGGAGGGAGTGCAGCAGGTCCCTCCTGTGCACCCAGTCGGTGTTTGGGTGACAAACACAAACACCCTGGGGACCTCAGTGTCAGAGCTGTGCAGAACCTTCCAGAGCCTGACACTCCCATCAAGCAGCTCGGGACACTCAGCTTGGGCTGATGTTCCCATAGAGCTGATATCAAATTTATGGCATTGCTGTGGAAGCACGACTTAGTGCCTGTTTCTTGTCCTAAAGGAAGTAATCCCTCTCTGTACAGTTTATTGAAAACCAGCAGACATGGAAGACTCACTACCAAAGTGTAAACAAATGGCAAATGTCTAAGAGCAGCCAAACCCAAATCCATCCTACCTGTAGCATTTTCATCTTCAGCTTTCCTCCCGAGGAAGGGGTCCTGCTCTGACCCCCTGCCTGTCTCCTCCAGGTGAGCTGCCCCCAGGACAGCCCCGAGCAGCTGGACTGCCGCTTCTTCGGGGAGCTGCTGGCGGAGCTGCACCGCAAGAGCACCGACCTGTACAGCTGTTTGCTGCAGCACGTGGAGAAGATTGGGACAAGGTATTGGGACTGGATCTGTCATTCCCGTGCCATTCCCAGACATCCAGCACCGCGCAGCTGACAGGGACAGTGTTGGTTGTGGATGGGTTGTACTCTTTTTTTCTTCCTGACAGCTAGAATTGACTGGATGTTTTATACATTTATCTGATTTGCAAGTAACTGAGGACATAAAAATGGTGTAAGCCAAGGAGTTTTATTGAATTTGATGTTTAAGAATTGTGTCTCACATGTGTTTGTACATTGAGCAAAGGAGTACTTACAGCACACTCTGACATATATTTCATGACACAATTTTATTGCTGTGTCCTGAAGAAACAACCCAAACGTCCAGATTTTCTCTGTCCTGTTGGATTGGATAAAAGGACAGCCACCACCAGGCATAAAGCTCAGTCTCTTCATCCAAATGAACATTAAGCACATTTTCTGCAGAGCCCTGCAGACCATCTGTGGGAAGAAGTGAGATTCACAGCCTGCACAACCTTCCCCTTCCCTCCCAATCGCCCTCATTCTCCTCCCTCACTCCCGGTGTTGTCTGGTGCTTTCCAAAGTCCTTGAATAAGGAAAGTGGTCCTGTAGCAGAGGAAAAAAAGGAATTTAACCACCACAGAAGCCCTGGCAGTGCCGAGTCAACACTTGGGGCAGGGCAGGGTATTGCAGCAGAGTTGTGGGCAAACCATTATCCAGGCAATTAAGGGAGTAATTGGGTTAACCGACCATAATTGGGATAACTGCCCAAAGAACTGGGGATTGTCAGCCGTGCTGCTGCAGGACTCCAGACTCCCCAGGAATTCTTCCCTGGAGTGGTGTTTAACAGTGGCACCCGAGAGGGAAGGTAATGACTCTTGAGCTGATAAAGACCCTTCCTTGCTCTGTATTGTCCAGATAATCTTTTAGTGGTGAATGTGGCCCTGAATCCTGAAAGTTCTCAAGCAGCTTTGTGTTAACAGATCCTTGGATTTTGTGTTTTACAGGAACCACGACATCGAATTCACGTGCCAGGTAAGGCCCGGGCTCTCCCCTGACACCGGTGGGGGGGTTCAAGCAAATTAAGCCAAGCCAGTTGAAATGAAGGGGGCTGGTCTTTGTTAGTTAATGGTTCCTGCTTGGTAAAAACGTTCAGAGCCTGAAACCTACTGTCAGACAGGTATTTGCAAATGTGATAATACTGAAAGGAAACCTCGAGAATTTGCATTATTCCAGTATGACAGTCAAATTTGGGAAGGCTCTCCTGCTGTGCCAATAATTGTTTCACTGGAAAACAACTTGCACAGGTACCTGTATTTTCACAATGTGTTTTTTGCAAAAGCTCCTTCATTCCCTGGCCAGTGAAGCTGCTGCTGAGCAGCAGGTGCTGCACCTTTGGAGGCATTCAGTGTGAAAGGGGCAGAAAGACATGTCCAGGAAGCAAATGCCACTGAATCCTGGCAGCATCTCCTGCTGGTCATCTGGGGTTTATTGGCAGCCTGTTCACTGGTCAGAAACACAAGGTTTTGCCCCACCATAAACTGCTGGGAGTTGTTGCAGCATCAGCTGTTAATTCCTGAGAGAGGATTGGTTTGAATACTGCTTTTAAAATAAATGTTAAATTTAAGGATTTGAATATATGCTTCATGTATCACTTCATCTCACTTTGTACATGCCCCACATATAAAAGACTTTGGAAGTTTTCTGGATAGACTTTGATCTATTTTTGTTCTTATTTGCCTTGTACTAAGGATGTTTTTCATAGCAGAGCTGTGTAATTAATGAAGAAACCACATTAGTATCTACCAGGCAAAATTCTTAATCAAGATGTCTCCCCTTTCCTCCTTTCTTTGCTTAGACTGAAGATATTGAGGAATTAATTCCCAAAGGACTGTCTGAGGCAACAAAGCAGCAGATTCGTTATCTCCTGCAGGTATGGGAGCTTGGCAGCCTGTGGGAGCTGGGAGCAGTGGGAGTTGGCTCTCACACAGGAGGGACTTGGTACAGAACTCACTTCACTCTGCATTCCCTCATTCCCCTGCTTCTGGAGTAAAGGGGGTGGAATGGTGGCGTTAAGGGAAGTGTCAGCTGGACCCACTTGTGCATTTTAAACTGAGCTTTACTGGGGCTTCCCTGTAGTTTCACTGGAAACTGTCTTGGCTTTAGACCATTGACAGGAGAACAGAGACCTTTCATCTTTCTGTGTTGTGTATTAAGGCTTTACTTTAAAAGCCAAACACAAATAGGAGGTGCTAAAAACAGAAGCAGAGCCTGAATCCCACCTGCCCACAGCCCAGCCCCATGGCTGGGCACGGAGCAGGCAGGGAGGGGTGGGGAGGGAGCTGAAGAACCAGACCAGGACAAAACCTTCACACCTGAACCACAACAGCAATGGTTCCGTTTGTTGCCAGATGCCAAAAGCACAGCTCAGCACTCAGGCAGGAGTGTCAGAGCAGGATCCAGGGCAGCCTCGGCAGGAGTGTCCTGATCTGGGCTCTCTCAGGTGGGGGGAGGGTGCCTCTACCTGGAGCTGCACCTTGGAATCACTTCCTGGTATAAAAATCCATTGCAATGAAGTTGTGAAGGAGCAGCCTGGTCTGAGTTCACAGCTGCCCTGCTCTGACCTCCCCAGTCCCGTCCACCTGGAATTATTCTGTGCTTCTCTTACAAGGAAGATGGATGTCAACCCCCAAATATTCCACAGGCTCATGCTGGTGTCCCTGGAGGCTGGTTCAGCTCCAGGTGAAAAAGCTGGAACAGGCATTTCCTGTTGTCTGTGTCCAGCTGGTTTTACATCCTCACAGCTGTGATTAAAAAATGCAGCCAAAAAGGCTTTTGGGGAAGCAGGTGTTGTCAGGATACACCCAGAGTGTTCCCAGACCCCTTGGCCACTGGGACAGAGCTGGGAGGGAAGGGTTTGCACAGCCCAGGATCCCGAGCTGGGAAGGCCCAGAGGCTCTTCTAAGAACACAGAGAATTCCCCACGAAAAGCACACGGCACCTCTGGGATTTAGCAACCTCTAGCACGAAGCAATTGCTGAGTGGGGTTTTACTTATGCTTTTATAGTCTAAATTTCACCATTTGACTCAATTCCTTCTTTCAAACTTCTCTGTATACAGAGTATATACACTGTATTGTACACTGTATACAGTGAATACACTGTAATACACTGTAGTGTATTACACAATAAAACCAACAAAACCATAAGGCTGAAGTGAAATTCCACTTTAATTACAGAACCAACAACAAGGTGAGTTACACAAGGAATGAAGTCTCAGTCACACCATGGCACTAGTGGGGATAAAAAACTGGGCAAGGGCCAATCCTCAGATGGACAGAGAGCATTGAGAGCTTGTTCTCCCAGATTAAGAGAATACACAGGACAGTTTCACTTTTGTCCAGACAGTAAAAAACCAGAGCTTTTGCCTAGAATATTCAGCCCTTCCAGGAGAGTCACAGCTTGAGGAGTTATTTTGTGTGTCCTTTCAAAGTCTATTTTTCTTCTTTTAAATATTATAAATTGTTGCATTTCACAATACATTTATGTTTTCACCTGAATCAATACACGGCTATTAGAGGCACTGAAATTAACATTCCAAAGGAGAACCGTGTTGGGCTGTGGTCACTTCTGGTTTTCTCTTTCATCCAGGTGACTCCTTTCATCTTTGGGATCTTTTTCCTTTTAAAGGGAGGAGTTAGCTGTGTGAGCTTTTTTTAATTTAAATTTTTAAAAATGTTAATTAAATTCCCTCACCCTTGAGTCCAAAGCTTTGCCAGATCTCAAACATGACTCATTCCTCTTTTCAGGCAGGGCAGTAATTTTTAAAAATCAGTGTAAGCACAAAGCTTTGACAGCTCAAATAATAATTGTGCAATATTCACAGACTTATTTTTCCCTTTATTGGTGTACAAAGGCAGTTCCTTACCCTGTTGTTCCTTCCACTTTAACAACGTTTTCCCGTGTTACAAGGCAGAAATTGAACACTGGCATTTGCAGAACAAAGTGCAATGAAAATGTTTCTTGTAGAAACTGTGGGCACTTCAAAGGATGTGCAGTGGTTTTACAAGTTACTGTCAGCTGTAAAGCAGTTTCTGTTCTACCTCCTGTCAGGCATATTGTAAACAAAGCTGCCTAATTAATCCCAATTATCCTTTTAATTCTTCCCCTCCCAGATGAGAGTGACATCAGACAAATCCCTGAGACTTGTGCTTTCCACGTTCAGGAATCTGCGAGAGGAGCTCTGCCATTTGCAGGATGACCTGGGGGTGAGTCCTGTCCCCGCTGCCCACGGCTCCCCCGGCTGTTCCCAGCTGGCAGCAGGGGTCCAGGGCTGCCATTCCAGGCTGTGGCTGTGCTGGTGGCAGTGGCTGCTCTGTCGGTGCCTCGGGGGGACACGAGTGGCTTTGGCAGCTCCAGGGGTTCTCTGGGCTCCAGCCATCCCAGCTCCGTGGCTGTGGATGCAGGCAGCAGATCATTCCTGCTGGGGACGCAGCAATGCCAGTGCTGGCACTGCTGGGAATGTCACAGCATTGTCCAGGAAAATGCAAAGTTGAGGGAGGAGTTTGAACTTGAGCACAGAATAAGGAGTCTGTGCAGTGGGCTTAGTCTTGGGGTGGTGTTTGTTTATTTGGGGGTTTTTTGTTGGCTTCCATTTGAATTGTTTCTGGGACAGACTGGAAGAGCAGTGTCCAGGATGCCAGCACTCACCACCCAGCACAAAGCCGCAGGCACTACAGGGTGTGCTGTGTGCCTAAACCCCAGAAGTTCAAGAAACTTGAGCATTTTCTCAGTTCTAAAATATCCCTTTAATAACGACTGTGTTGCACTTTATGGGAAGAGTTTACTGAAAAATTGCAGCTTTTGACTGTGAACTTTTGACTTTTGTCCCGCAGAAGCTGGAAACCGACAACGTCTTGCTGAAGAAGGATTTGGCTTTTAAGGATTCCCAAGTGAAAGAATATGAAACAATGCTGGCTTCTCTGAGGGAGAACAATCGTCAGCAGCAGGTGAATCTAGAAATGTTTTCAGTGTCATTCCAGGCAGCCAAAATGGGGGCAGTTTGCTGACTTTTGGGTACTCTGAGTAACTGCTGCCTGCTGTGCGTGTGATGCTGTTCCTCCCCTGAGGAATTCCATGTACTCATTCCCTCTGTGCTCTCCAGCAAGGGCTCAGGGACAGCACTGCCAAATGCCGCTCCCTGGAGGAACAGCTGCTGTCCCTGCGGCTCTGCGAGGGGGACAAGGACTGCCAGCTGAAGGAGCTGGAGTACAGCAAGAGGGCCCTGGAGCAGGAGATCCAGAGCCTCAAGCTGCAGGTGAGGGCTCACCTGGCTGGGTGCAGCAGCTGAGTCCCAGACTCAGAAGGATCAGTGTAGGAAAACTAAGGATGAAAACTCTTTGTTAAACAAAAAGTGGTTCTTTGCTGCAGAGCTGCTCCAGCCCATCCCTGCAGACCACGACGGACGAGCTCTCCAGCCGCTACGTGGAGATGATCAACAACCTGAGGGAGGACAAGGACAGGGAGATCCGCAGCCTCAGGGTAAGGGGCTCTGCTGGCTCTGCCTGTGTGCAGGGACAGCTGCTCTTGCAGTTACAACAGGCACTTTTTGGGTGTCTTCTGGATCTGCAGTTATTTATGGACACTGGTGATGGCTCTAAACCTTTACAGTAGAACAGAAAGCGGTGATTTAAAAAAACCCAACCGTTCTTTACTTGAAGAAATTAGGGATTAATCTGATTAGCAGGCTGTCCTAAAGGGGTATTTCATGTGTCCTGATAACATAAGAAATTAGTCAAAAGATGCTCAATAGGAAACAAAAATAAATCGCAGTCACAGCTGTATGTAGGAAATGTCTCTCATGGAAATCAGTGCTAAAAGTGTCTGGAAGCCAATTCAACTTGTTCAGTGTTGGTTTAGCTTAACAGAGTTAGGAAATAAATTAATACTGGGTAGAATTCCGTCCAATTAGCACTTCCTGAATTTACTGTGTGGCTCAGCTTCCTGATCTGAAAATGCCTGGGTCTCACTGCTGATGGTGTTAATGAAATGCCACCCCTGGCGCCCTGGGTGGGTGCTGAGGGGCCCTGCCCAGAGCCCCCCACACCTGAGAGCTCCTGCCTTGTTCTGCAGTCCCAGCTGTGCCAGTTCCAGCAGGACATAACCAGGAGAGAGGGGAGCAACAGCGACTTGCAAATGAGGCTGCACGAACTGACATCGCTGCTGGAGGACAAAGAGGCTTTTATTAAACAACAGCAAGAGGTAAAATAATACAAGTTACTTCTCTTCGAAGGGTTTTTGTGTTTAAACCTCTAAGTACTGTGTAGGTGAAACCTTACCAGGAAGTCCCTTGTCCTCTCCTGGCTCAGGAATGGGGGTTATGGTTTGTTTTAACTCAATGCTGTTCCTCTGCCAGGACAGATTTTCAGACTGTTCTTTGAGAGGAAGTTCTGCAAATATTTTTTGTGACTTTATTGAACTGATACTTCAGAAAACATTACTTCACATCAATGTTTGCTTTTGGTTTTCTCAGGAGCTCTTCAGACTGAAGCACGAGAAATTATCCGGCAGTCAGTCCCCTGGGGTGACAGCCATCATCACTAAAAAGTAATGTTATTCACCTTTCTTAAAAACACATCCTTTGGGATTTCCTTTGTTTAGGCTCTGTTAAGCAACCTGTTCAACTCTCTGCAGGTACAGGAATCAGTATCCTATTCTGGGTCTGCTGTCTGATGACTACAAGGTCACATCACCTGTCAATAAATCACAAACGATTGTAATTGAGAGGACTGGAGAGATCTGGAAACACGTAAGTTTACCTGGAGATGGACTGTTCCCTCTGCAAACCCTAAATGTTCAATTTAACTTCAAAGCAAGTCTTTCCCAAACTGAGGGCTCAGAGATGCCCTCGTGGTAATTTAACTCGCTGCAAAAAGCAGAGTGACTGACTGCAGCCAGGGAAGTGTCCTGGCTCTTGCCAGCAGGCAGTAATTGGTGGGTGTGGTACAAATAAAACCTTTTGTTGTTTTCTCGGCACATAATTACCCTGAACAAAAGCAGCAGCGTTGCTCTAACACCGGCCCCGGGGTGTTGCTGTACTGGGCAGGTAGGAGGGACTGTGTCCTGCTGTGCTCTCAGGTGAGGAGGGATTTGGGAGCATTAATGACTCCAAGCTATTACTAAAACATACGAAGCAGCACATCCCTGAAACTCACCTTGAGCCAGGGCAGTGACTAACCCAGGAATGCAGAAGAGTGGTGACATTTTAAGGAGTGATTCAGAGTAAAAATAGAAATCAGGGCTGCAGAAGCTATTTCTGTTACAGGCAGGGGCTCGTGGTGCCAAGTTTGGCTACGAGGAAAAGGCTGGAGAACTGGCAGGGTGGCCAGGCAGGGGTGGTGGTGGCTGCAGGCACAAGGTCACAGCAGCCCCTGGATGAAACCACGGGGGGCACAGCCAGGAGACAGGTCTGTGCCAGCCTGAGCAGATGCAGGTAACACACCTGGCACGTCCCCCAGGGGGACCTTGCCTGCAGCAGGATTAGGAAAATAAAAGGTTCAGGTCACTAGCAGAGAGCAGAGTTTCATTACTGAGCCCTAAAACTCACTCAGGTGCATTGCAACCTAGTGAAATGTCAAGCAATTAAACATCAATGGAGAAATTTAAAAGTGAGGCGTTTGGTACAGAGGAAAGGCTCACTGGTCCCCTTGGACTCTCCACAAGAGGAAACAAGTAGGTAATTAAATAAGATGCTTTATGGGAGGTAGTTTTGTGTCATAACAGAAGCAGGGTTGTGTATTTCTTCTAACAAGCTGCTTGTTTCTTTTAGGAATGAAAGAAACCTCTGAGCCCTCAGAGCTGCTCCAAGGAGTTCACAACCACTAAACCTGCTTTACTTTCTGCTCTTCTGCATCCAAAAAAAGGTTCAGTCTGATAGTGAGGAAGGCTGGGAAAACATTAAGGACTCACTTTTCCCTCGGAAGAGTGGGATGCCATCCCTCTGTGGACTTCAGCTGTTCTTGACTAACTCCTGTTCTTCCGCCAGTCCTGAGGCAGTCTAGGAGACAAAAGGAAGACACCTGAAACCTTTTTCTCTTCGTCCTTGTTCTGTGTCCACATGCTGAGAGTGGGAATGACCCCGGTGTCAGTCCCACCCCTCCCACGGCTGCTTTCAGTGCAGAGTCACGGGCTGCATGGGAACTTCAAAAATACCTCACTGGGAACTGCCCCTTACCTTACACCTGCCTCTGTCTGGGACGCTCAGACACAAAGGACAAAACTTACACCAAAGCCAGCTTCTGGTCTGGCAAATACCAGCAGGACCCAGCTCAGTGAAGGCTGGGCAAAGGCTCATTTTAGAGAATGTTTCTGACCTCAGAGCTGATGTGTTCTCAGCCCCAAACTAGCTGTAAGTATTTATTTGCTGTGCTTCAAATTTTCAACAACTTGGCGTATTTTTATATAGAAGAACTTTGTATGAAAATAGCTCACGGACTAAATTTCCTTATCAGACCAACCTGCCATTTACAATTTCTGCTCCTTGCAGGACCACAGAAATTCTTTCAAACTGATTTGGTGTTCATGATTCAGCAGTTGTCTGAGCAACACAGCACAGAGAATCACAGGGAAAGTTTGAATGCTGCAATCCAAAGGTGCTCTTTTATCGTGGGGTTCTTGCTTTGCTTTCCTGCTGCAGCCATGTAGTTCTGTTCCCAGATACTATAGGTCCTAGGCAATGTTTAATGGGGAAGGAATGCTGGATGGAGGCTACGTGTAACCATGAAATAAAGCCAAGTCTCACTCTCTGGGTCATTGTCTGTCTGTCCTGGAAACAGCTTGTGTCAGGGGGGAGTAAGTGGTGTCTTGTTCCTCTTTCTTCTCTGGCTGCTGCTGCCAGTCCTCTCTCAGGTACTGCTGGATGTCCAGCTGGCCTCGTGCTCTTCAGGACTGGGCAAAGAGCCACGAGTAAAACCTGCTCCTGCTGCTGCTCTTTGAGTGTGTCCGGGCTGAGAGGGGCCTGCACTTTCACCTGCCTGGTCCACCCCTTCAGCCTGGCTTTAATTAAATACCCTCATTAGAACGAGGAGTGCCTTGCCCCTCTGAATTCAGTAATTATTCTAAAAGATTCTAAAGCAACCCCTCTTTCTGCAGAGCAGTGAATAAAAGGTACATCTACACTCAGAGTTATCGTGCTCCTGCCACAGGACAGGATCAGTGTAATAAATAATTTTAGTTATGTTACACTGTCAGCAAAAGCCTTTTCACCTTTGGTGATCTTAACCAAAACAAAGCCTGACAGCACCACGTTTGTTTAATGCCAGCAGAGTTACCTGTGCAGGTGTCTGGGTGCTCCTTGTGCTCCCACCAGGGCCGGGTGTTTCCCACAGCTCAGATGAAACTACAACGAGCAGAAATGGGAGCTGTTAATGGCCACAGTTACTGACAGCTCATCCCAGCCATGGATGTCCCAACCACCCTCTCAGTGACACCAACCTGTGTCTCCTCCACTCCGTGGCACAGCACAGGACACCCAGGGAACTTCCTTAGGGAGGGACAGGGCTCAGACCAGGAGCTGCTGGGTGTGGTGAGACAATCCCGTGGCAAATGCTCTGGTTTCAAATACAGCTGATCCATCACGGTGGAAACACCATCCTGGAGCAGCCAGGGAAGCTGCAGCCTGCTTAGAACAAGCCCAGTTTGCTGCTCAGGCCAGCCAGCTCTCCCTCCTGGGGTAGCAGGGATGGCTCCTCAAAGAGTGTGAAGATCACCAGACCCTGTAAATGCTGCAGAGCAGAGGCTGCACCTACACACTGCACTCACACGAAACACAAAGCAGTCAATGGTTGTCAAAAAGCTGAATTAGACTAGTAGATAAAGCATATGGCCATTTATTTATGGGCTGGTTTTGTTTTCAAACAATAGTTATTTAGAAAGCGAATTTAGTATTTTTTACTATAAAGTACCTGTGACTGTGGGCTCAGCTGTCCCCTCTGTGCTGTTGAACTGGAACTGATTTACCCTGAGGTGGTTTCTGCTGGAGTTTACAGAAACTCATCTTCTCATTTACTCAGCCCTGTAAATGCTGGTTAGAAGACGTTTACTTTAGCTCATTTCCCACCTCAATTTCAGGCAGGTCCACCAAGACTTCTACAGTTTTTTCAGGAACAAATTAGAAAAAAATCAGACACTATTTACTTCATATAATTACAACAATCTACATCCTGCCCTGTCTTTAGCTGCCAGGATGCAGAGTCTTGTTTTGCAGTGAAAAGGAGAAAATTGTCTTCTGTTTTTTGACTGACCCTTCTGCAGTATTGAAGTTTCTCTGCCTCAGCTGTAAAATCAAAGCCAAAGAGAGCCCTGCCTGGGAAGTCCCTGACAACTCCAGCAGCCACCAGCCCACACCCAGTACCTCACCTTTGCCTCCAGAGTTCTGCTGCTGCTCTTCCGTGTTTTCTCTCTAATTTATTGCCTTTAATTGTGGGCAGTTGAAACCTGAGGAAAGAAAAACACAGCTGATGATCAGGATGTGAATCACTTTTAACTGCACCTGCCAGCCCAATAAAAAGCTGCACTAACCAGATCTGACATTTCAGAGCAAGCCTTGCACACGTGTGTGAGGCTCTGCTTGCTCAAGCACCCCTGACCTGTCTGTCACAGCTCTGAAATATTTCCTGGGAAAGGGCACTGAGAAGGATTTGGGAATTGTCCCTCAAACTGCTGAGGAGTCAGGGGACATTTTATCCTTCCATTTCAGAAGATTTAAAATGCCACTTTCTAGTAAAATCTTATGTCAAGAACAGCAACCAAACCCCTGCTTTGATACAGAACAATTAATTACCTGGGAATTCTGCAGGGTGGAAAATGAGCCAGCACAGCCATGGGCAGCCAGGGATCATCTTCAGGCTGCTAAAATGAAACTTCTCCAGTCCATGTATTCAACATAAAATTCAGGAACAAAGCACTGACATTGTGAGAAATCCACAGCTTTAAATCACTAAGATTTTTTCCCTTCTGACTGCTGGGCATGCAAGGAAAAGCAGCAACAAAAACCAGATGAAGTCATTCCTGTCTGCTTAATTTCTGCTCTTTGTGCAAAGCCTACGAGTTCAGTGGCTCAAAGCCCGTTGGAAATCCTCGATGAAGGGTTCATTTAATATCACAAGTTCTTCTTCAGCTTTTTAATCTGTTACTGATGTTGTAATTCAAGTATTCTAGAAAGAGAGGGAATTTAGGATAGCAGAGTTTTTAGCATTTCATTCTGCAAGCTGTTCTATTACATAGATAAAAAGACAAAAACCTACCTGGGTTTTCCCAAAATATGTGAGAAGTTTTTTGTGCTCTTAAAGGAAAAAAAAAATTCAATGGAATGTCAGTATCACATTTGATAAATTATTTCAGAAATAAGCAAAACAAACACAAATACATTACCTGTAAGTTTAAAGGGTTAAATTAAACCCAATGTTCTCCCCTCAACAGTCTGGTAAATAGACCTGTAACCTGTTTCCTTGAAATGTGATCACATATTAATTAGTGAATAATGCAATTAAAAATATCAGGCAAATTTACAGAGAATGAGGCTTTCCTAAACACCATAAATGAAAAGGAAACTCCAAAAAATCTGGAGTGCAAGAGATGCATTTTATTGTATGCCCGTTACGATGAGTAACACATTTAGAAATAATAATCCCACAGAACAGTGACAATCTTATTTTACAGCGTGTACATCATTTTTTACAGCCACATAAAACACTTATTGTCTAAGAGATTTCCCAAATTTTAACTTTCTGAAGTTTAGAAATATAAAAAAAATTTATTCTCAAGGAACTGATTCTCATCTGGTGCAAAAACAAAATATGAACATTATCTGGAACACAAAGCCACAATATAGCATGAAGTTACAATTTCTCATGTGAA
Organism: Daphoenositta chrysoptera; assembly: GCA_013397915.1. Taxonomy (NCBI): domain Eukaryota; kingdom Metazoa; phylum Chordata; class Aves; order Passeriformes; genus Daphoenositta; species Daphoenositta chrysoptera. The sequence continues at coordinate 371,835 of VZRO01005607.1, read as the reverse complement.
CAGCTGTGTGCAAACATGAAGCAACTAAAAAAAGTAAAAAATACACATTATATGCATAACATTTATGACCAGGTTTTTCATTAAATAGCCCTAGACCAGCTCGTTATATAAGCGCCATTGGATTTGCAGCATGCTAACACAAAGCATTTTTAAAGGGATGCATATTTTAAATGTATACACTGTAAACTCAAGATCCACCTCCAAACTCTAGTGGCAGCAGATTTTTCTGGTTAAATACTGCATATATACTTTCTTACAGATTGAAAATGCAAGTTTATAGCATGGTATAGATCTTTTTTTAAAAGAATCGATTAAAAGGTGCAATTTTATGTCTATATGGAAATTTTCATATTAGGAGGTAGGACAGTAACTGTCATACCTGTTAAGAACACTGCCCTAAAGAACTTCTAAGTACTCTGAATTTTAATTAAAAAACCCCTACAGTTTTCAACTGTTTTTAATATTCTTTTTAGAGAAGACTTTAAAGTAGTGAGGAAAAAAATTAGTGTTGAGTCACAACACTATGAGCTGCATCCATTTTTATCCTTTAAAAAAAAAGTCAAATTCAAAGTTAATTTTGTTATATGTGCCATACTGAACAACATTCAACTGTAGTTTCAGATAAAAAAAGGGAAATTATATACATATACATCTTTAACCCTAGCACCAGAACACCACCTCTGAGACCATAACATAATGCTCTATTTTAAACATCATATCCTGCAATAAAATAGGTTAGCAGCTTTGAAAACCAGTAAAAAAATGCTTCTTGGACCTAAACTAATAAAGGAAACCAAAAAGTTTCCCTATGAAATGTTTAAAAAAAAAAAAAACAAACCAAACCAAACCAAACAAGGGATACCCCTCCCAAATTTCGCCAGTTCTGGAATTCAATTTCTAGGCACAATTGAAAACGTTGTGATGAAGTGTCTGACTAAAACTCCCCGTTCCAAACTGCACAAGAAGGGAAGAGTGGGCTCCTTTGCAAACCCTCTGCAGCTCACCCCACCAGGGATCTGTTTCCATACTGGAGACACACACTGGGACTGACAGAATGGGCCACACAATCAGCTCTGCCCTGTCCTCTGGACTCAGCAACGGCAAATTCTGTTCACTTGGAGACATTCATCCATCTTTCTGCAAATTTAAGACATTCATCCATCCTCTGCATTCTCTAGTGCTCTTTAGGTTCTGATAAGCAACAATCATAGGGCTATGAGATCCCCTGCCAACCCTAATACTTTTTAAGACTTTTAATACAAAGAATGTAAAGTTATGGTTTAATATCAAGCTTTGAAACCAGGAGAAACAGTTCGTGAGATTTATTTTTTTCCCCAATTAGCATATCACAGTTCCTGCATCGCTTCCTTCTGGAGCTCACCTATCACAGGATGGCCTCCTTGTGGTGCCTCATGATGTGCTGGTTTTTCTCGGAGGGCCTGCGGAAGCCCTTTTTGCAGTACTCACACCTGTGGGGGTAGTCTTTGGTGTGGATGGAGATGACGTGGCGCTTAAAGCCCGACGCGTCCGTGGTGCTGTACTCACAGTACTGGCACTGGTACACCTTCCTGCCACTGTGGGTCTTCATGTGCTTCTTCAGTTCGTTCTGCTGCCTGAAGCCCCTTTTACACCTTTTGCATTTAAAAGGCAGGTCCTTGGTGTGAACGGAGAGGATGTGCCCACTGAGCACAAAAGGATCGGACGTTTTGAAGTCACAGTGCCTACACTGGTGGATCTTTTTCCCTTTATGGGTCTCGCTATGCTTCTTGAGCTCCGAGGGCCGGTGGAAGCCTTTCTCACACACCTCACACTTGTGGGGAAAATCCTTGGTGTGCACCGAAATGATGTGTCGCTTCAGGTCGCTGGAGTTGGTGCTCTTGTGGTCACAGTGGGGACACTGGTGAGTCTTATGCCCTTGGAAGAGCTCCGTGTGCTGCTGCAGCTCCTTCTCGTCGGCGAAGGCCTGGGGACAGTGCTCACATTTAAAGGGCAGGTCGGTGCCGTGTTTGGTTTTGATGTGAGTTTTCAGGTTGGACTGGTCAGCACACCTGAACACACAGTGCTGACACTGGTATGGCTTTTCCCCCGTGTGGGTCCTCATGTGCTTTTTCAGCTCCGAGGGGTGGCGGAAGCCCTTCCCGCACTCCACGCACACATGAGGGAAGTTCTTGCTATGGACTGCGAGCAGGTGCCTGTTGAGGAGCCCCTGCTCTGCACTCTCATAGTCACAATATTTGCACTTGTGGAGCTTGGGCTCCTTGTCCCTCAGGATGAGTTTATTGGAACTCAACGGGCTCGCCTCTCTGTATCTTCTCGTGTACTCTGTAAACTCGTGCGTTTTATCAACTTTATTTATAAGTTTATGGCTTTCCAGATGATTGTGGAAACTTACTTTTTTGTTAGTTGTAAAGTCACAGTCTGTACACTGGTATTTCTTCTTGATCATATGATCGGGATGGTTCTTCATATGCCTTTTCAAGAATCCTCTGGATTTAAATTTTTTCCCACAAATATGACAAGGGTAAACTGTTAAGGGCTGTCCATCAGGACCTATTATAACAGCTGTTTTTGAACAAACAAAAACAAGTTATGAAGGAAACACATTTACTGATTAAGAAGCTTTAAATCAGCCAAGTGCTGTTCAGATTCATGCACTTACACTTGCAGCAGAGAGAGAGTGGCTCAGTAGTTTAAAAACAACCAATCCACAGCACCTATAGTTTATATAGTTCTGTTTTAGAAACTGCTCAAACAGATCAGGAATATCACATGTGCACTGAATATAGCCATGGGTACTTTTTAATAGCTTGCAACATTCCAATGAATTGCATCAGCCCTGAGTGTACTGACTCTGAATAGCAAAATATGACATTTTCTAGGCACAGAACTGGAGGGGGGAAGGACACAGGAAATACGCAAATCATCATTTATAGCTTTTAATTCTGCATCAGCTTAAAAAAGAGAAAAGGAATAGGACAGGAGTAAGTGGCACTCCATGACAATACCGTAACCATCCAGTGTTTACCTGTTTGCCATTGCCTGGCCTCTCCTCTCCTCCTTTTCTTGGTTTTTTGTTTGAGCACTCTATTAGTGCTAATGCTATCACAAATCTGCAGGTACTGTGTTGCATTACCGTTTTTGTTTTCTAATCGTGTATCCAAGTTATTTCCTAGAAACAAAAATTAGACACCATAAAAAATCGTAAACAACTTGTTTCTTTGGGACTGACGACTGGAATTGCACAGCAGCATTATCTACTTTTTAAAAACAAGCATTGCCCATTCCTCTACCACCAACTTACATTAAAAAGAAGTGTGCTAACAGGAACCACTATCTATCTTCCCTGGCAAAAGTCAGGAGTATGATTGATTAACACTGATTCACTTCTGAACATATTCCTTGATTTTTGTTTAACTTGTTTTTACTTCTTAACAACTGCATTATCTCTTTTCTGTCTGCAAGACTACATCAAAAACTTGGCAGTGCCTCCCAACTTCCCCACCCCCCTCCGAAGGCCTATGGATACCTAGAATTGTTTTAAATTCAAAACAGTAAAGAAAGACTGTGGAGTCCTTCAATAGCTAATTTATGGCTCATGCTTTGCATCTCTGATTAGGAGCACTGACACAGAAATGTCTGTTTTTTCAAAGACAGTTTTAGTTTTAATGCTGTTAAAAGTTCTCACCTGCCGCTTGACCATCTTCGTATCTTCGGGGAAGCCTTCTTTCATCTCCTGCAGAAAATGGTATTTTAGTCATTATAAAATAATATTCTTTTTAAAGATGCTGCTTTTGAAAGCCTGATAATGAGAGAAAAAGAACGTAGCTAATAAGTAACAGGTTAACACCATCCAAGTGGAGATGTGCAGCTCAGTGTTGTGTAACCATGAGCCTCAGGAGATAAAATCCCATCTCTGGGAGGATTTATCCACCCCATCTGTGTTTGCATGCTTACCCTGCTGGCTCTCCTGCTTTCCATTATTAATATGCTTGTTTGTGCAAACTTTTAACCCCATCTACCCCTCAGATACCCATGCAGAGGTTATCTGAAATGCACACTTTGCTCCTGAGATGGAAGCACGTTATCTTTCTGGAGTAAAGCAGGCAGATAAGAGGACTTGGCCCTTATCAGCCTCTCAGCACAATGGAGTTCTGGGAGATGCACAAGGAACCTCAGGAGCACATTCCTCATTTTGCAGTGGAAGTATCTGCTGTTATGTGCCAAAGCTCTGTGGTTCTGAAGCACTTTACCAACCCAGCTGTTGGGCTCTCATTACCACACCAAGGAATTTTCACTGACTTGCTTAATTAATTATAACAGAAACTATGGATAACTTGGTACCTCCTTAACAAACATTTAACACATCAAAATCCAAGGAAATAATACAAAAGAATACACAGGATTCTCAATATCCTAAGACACTCCCACTATTTGAAAACAAATAATCTTTTTTGTTTCTCACCTGAAGGACTAACAGTCTTAAGACATGTATATAAACTGAAATTATTAGGAACATATTGACATGTTTATTCCTATTATTCCTTTTTTGTAGTCTTTCCCCCTTCCTCCCAGTAATGTAAAATACTTAGAGCTGTTCTTGTTTAAGATCTTCAACATTAAGCATCAAGCCTCACATGCTCTGAAAATCTGAGCTGGGATCAGAAACAAAATAAAACTTCTCCTAACAAGGTTCCTTTTCTACTCCATCAAGCTCAACACACAGCAACCACTGGATGGCAGAGATCAGGAGCTGCTTCCAATCCCCAAGAACAAGGTGAGCTCATCCCAGAGATTCTGGCAGCTGGATGAGGGAGGAAATGATGGCAGGGATTGTCAGGAAAGAAGCCCAGGTTCCTACCGTAAGCAGCAGCCCAAGCAACGGGGACAAACGTTTTATTCACGCCAGAGTCCTCAAGCTGCGTGTCTGGAAGGGATGTGGCTTCTTCTTCCCCTACAATAACTTCCATATAAACTTCATCTGCTATTTCAGCACAGCCTGGATTAAGGGAGGAGAATAAATCTTTAATGTTATTCTGCCTGTCCTAACTTTGCCTTCATTTAATTTGCTCTCGCTCTGATTGATATCCATTATAAATTAATTTTCTTCTTTTGGCATTTAGGGGATCATTGCTTATTCAGACATTCCTTAAAGAGAGAAAACATGTATCAATAAATACTAATCCAAAACAAATGCCCACAAAATATCCAATACACAAACTCATAAACTTGTAACTGATGACATTTGCCACTTTGTCAGAAAGCTGCTTAATTCACAGTAGGAAAATAGAAAAATAAGAAGTTTGACTAACCTCATTAACTTCATCCATGGACATGTTAAATTTAATATAAATAATGAAGTGGCTGCACACAGTATGAACAAAGTGCACTATCCACATCACTTTAAAATAATTATAGCCTGCTTTTCATTTTTAGGGAAGATGAGCTTAGTTTTCTACTATTTCAGGCTGAAGAATCCTTCAGAAAAAATTAAAAACGTCCTTGAGAATGATGGTTATATGGATCTACAAACAGCATGAGAAACAAAAATGTTTCTTATTATGCTTACTAATATCTTCATCTTCCTGAGAAGAGTCCTTAACAGCCATGTAAACCATTTTTTCTCGCTGCATTCTCCCAACACCTCCTTGTTCAATGACTCCAGCTACAGAATGGCCATTGTGAAAGTCACTCTCAGTGACAATTTCTGTCCCACCTTGAACAAAAAGAAGTGATACACATTAAGTCAATGTGAACAAAGCCATTGGTAAGATTAATTTCAGATTTAAGTTTTTTTTTCTTGTTTGCAACAAAACCGTTTTTCATAAAACTCCAGTTAAATGTTTTTACATCCAGGTCTGTCATAAAATCATGCAAGTTTGATAGTCTGGAAGAGATGAGGAGAAAGGTCTCTGGGTGTGTCCTGATAAATTCAAGCCTGACCAGCCCCTGCCCAGGGATCACCAGCCTCCCACGTGTGCCAGGAGGAGCTCGGGTGCCACTGGAGACACAGAGCAGCCCAACAAAACCTGACTGCAACCCTAACCTTGCCCCAAACACAGCCTGGAATCGTGGATATTCCTGGATTCCTGGTCAAGACTCCTCTCTGTGCTCCTCATGCTGAGCAGCAAAGGTTCAGCACTGCCAGGAGCAGCTGCTGCCAAAGGGAAGAAGTGCTCCCAGAAGGGAAGGGGGTGATCTGCTGGGACCACCTCCCTGAGAGCAGCTCACAGAACACCCCTGCTGGGAATTCCTTCTCAGCCATAAGAGATTTTGGCTCTCCCTGCTGCTGCACGAGCAGTCTGTCCCTTCTGTCCCTGCAGACTGACAGCCCATCCCCAGAGGAACAAACTATATTGGGAACAGGGCCTGGGAATGATCCAGAGGTTTCAGCTCCAAGAACAACCAAGAGGAGGATTCTGCTTTTTCAGGAACAGACACAGGTGAGCTGTGCATCCCCTCAGAGCACTGGGAGTGCTGGTCCATCCATGGGTAAAGGGAACTGCAGAGCAATTCTGAGTGCCTTGGTTCACCTGCAGCCCCAGAAATCCTCCCCTCTCTCTGCAAAGGCCACCAAAATCCACAAAGGCTCCCACCAACACAACTGGGATCCACTCCAGAGGCTCTGCTGTGCTGACACACTTGTGTCTTGCAAAGTTAGAGAATGGCAGCAGCTGAAAAAACAGCTGCAGACACACAGCCACTTCTGCATTTGGGCTCTGGCTGCCTGAAAATAGCCCTGCTAATCAAAAAAGAACTCAAGACTAATCCACACCCAGCATTTGCTGCATCTGGGCAGCCTCCACAAATGTCACGTTCTACAAAAACACTCCAGTCACTGGATTATGTGGAATTAAGAACAAACAGAAAGACCCCGAAACTGGAATAATAAATAGGATTTTAAAGTACCTATTTCGACATCATCTTCAGCTTCAGCTTTAAATATGTACACTTTGATAACTTCTGAACCAAAGCCATCATCTTTAGCAACATCATCATTTGCCACCTCGGTACTGATCTTCAAGGGAGTGCTTCCTATATGGTCCAATTTCTCTCCAACATCATCCACTGCAAAGAGAAGAGAATAATAATGAGGTTCAAACACATTTTTAGAAGTCAAAGCAATCAGTAGCATGATTTTCTCCACTATTCTCCCCATGCACAGGAAAGGTTTGTATTCATAAGTGGCCTTTAAAAGCAGCTCATCTCAAGAAACTTGTAAGAGATTCCAGAAGTTCAGTATTTTATTGCAACCCAGGAAACATGGCAGGAATTACAGAATGAAGGAGACAAGAGGGAGCTTGTCATCAAAGGGAAGGAGGTAACTGGTTATGGCTGAAACTATTACCCTTAGAATGCAAAAATGTATCAATAATGAAACATCTATACAAAAGTGTTAAAATTAACCCAGAATTGCCTGTTAAAGTCTAAGAGTTCTCAAAAGTTTCACCATCACACTGGTGACTAAAATTCAGTAGCTCAAACTCTTGTGGAGTGTGATGACTTAGAGAATATTCCCAGCTAAAGAAGCGTGCATCAAAAATCTGACTGTACCTTTTCCCTAAAAGAAATTATGATTTTTATCCACTTCATCACTTGAAAACAAACACATTAATGAAGATTAATGCATAACATACAGCTGATTAAAAGATGCAGTGACAATAAATCCAAATACTACTATGAGAGATTGACTCCTCATTCTTTACACTCGCTGATTATTTGGCCTACACATTCAAAATGTTCATTTAATTTCTAAAAAACCCCTGACATTCAAATGATTAAAAGCAACATATTTTGGTAAAAAGGGCATTCACAGACATGTCCATAGGTACACCCCAAACTGCCAGCACAGAGGGCACTGAACTCAGCATCTCTCTGACACATGTACCGACACACTTCTCTCTGAGGATAAATTTAGCTCCTGTGCAGATGGTCAACACAAACCTGTGCAACGCTGAACACCCACTGAAGTCCTCTAAACAGAGGAGAATTCCATAAAATGTGCACAAAATCTGAATGAAACACGTTCCAGGGAAACAGCATCTTACTGCACACGTAACATTAAAATATGTGTGCACTAAGAAAAAAAACTCCTTCAAATGAACACTGAAGTGAGAGCAGAGTTTCCTGGCTCCTCGGGGATGCCGAGGGCTCTGATCCCTGGGAAGGGCTGGCTGACCCGGGATGGCTGCGGTGCTCCCCAAGCCCCTCCCAGTTTCCTGCCCCCAGGGCACTGGTGGCTGCTCCCAAGAGCTGCTTTAACCCCTTGGAGCACTGGGCTAAACTGGAGTCCCTTTGAGCCTTTAGTGCTCGGGGCAGTCACGGGAGGTGGGAGGGAGCAGGTGCTGCTCCTGCAGCAGGGGCAGTGGGAATCCACCCCAGCAATCCCAAACTAACTCTTCCCACTCATGGACAGGATTCCACGGACACTGACCCAGCTCACAGCACGGGGAAAGCTCATTTCTATTCACAAATCTTGGACTGCAGCAGGTGAGTACAAAAGTTACTGAGCACAGAACTAGGTAAAATGTAGGTAAGTACAAGTAAATATTTGGTTTCATTTTGGAACCTCTGTGAAGTCTATACTTTGATGTAAATGAATATTCTGAGTTGGAAGGGACCCACAAGGACCATCAAGTCCAACTCTGAAGTGAATGGTCCATATGGGGATTGATCCCACAACCTTGGGTTACCAGCACCAGGCTCTGTAACCTGAAACCTCTCTGGGTAACACTTCAAAAATGCTGTTTTAGCTGTTCCATGGGGTTTGGGGTTTTTTTTGGTAACTAACAGATTAATTCCATTGCTGAAAATGTATCAAACATGGATCAGATTGAAAAAAAATTACCTCCAGAAGAGAGATTTTGGTTTTTTAATTAAGAAAGCTTTCTAAATCTCTAGTGAAATCAATGCCAGCAACATCAACACCTTCCTGAGTGAGGGTCTGACATGTGCTGCATGACGTTCGTGTGACCTGGCAGGACACTGGGAACAGTCAGGGCACAAACACTGAGAGCCACAACACAGGACCTGCAATATTCCTCTGACACTGGACTCTCCCAGCAGCAGGTCATTAATACCCCTTTTTATCCACCGTGGGAGTGTTACTGCACCTGCTAATTGACATTTATTATGCAGCCAGGATGGGGTTGTCAGAAGAGAAAAAAGTGGGGATGCTGAAATACCCTTGGAATAAGTATTTCCATACATTTACTAAGCATGAATTTATTAAAGACTATTTTTTTTCTTTCTGCAAGGCTTTTAACATTTATAAAAGTTTCTTATCCATGTTCTGGAAAATGATAAATTTAAGTTTAATTTAATACAATGACCATTTCCACTGCATGCCTGGGTGTTGGAAGGACTGGAGGTAACTCCCAGTACAAGGAGGGATTATTTACCCAGCTCTATGAATACACATGCTGCCAAAAAGAGTATTTCAAAGCTTACAAACCCCATCAATTTACAATTGGGAGGTGGTAATAAAGTTCTTTTCAAATCTGCAACTCAAGCAACACCAACTTTTTCTAAACTCATACATTTTATAATAGTTACCAGTTTAGCAGAAATAAGTATTTTTGTCCTGGGAGGTTATTTAACAACTGCATCATCCTGCTGGACAGGGGGGTTATCACATGTGTGACAGGAAGTTTTCTTTATGGTAAAATTTCCAACTATTTAACTAATACTGTGTCACAGTGACTGTGCACCACTATGGGGCTGGTGAAATAACGTAAGAAAAAATCCCACAATTTTAGATAGTTACCAGGATATCAACTGCAATGCAATAAAGATTATATAAAGGAAAAACATGAGGAATTTTTCAATTTTTGTAAGAATGTTTTCAGCAAAAAAAAAAACCCAAACATGAATACAGCATGTACACTCACATACTGTGTTTTAATACTGCCTGTAAAGCCCCCAAATCTTCAATATCCTTTAAAAATAGCGAGTCCTGTTTTAGAGGGACAAACTTACAGCAGTATTTTAAACTTTTGTGGTTACTTCTACACCATTTACCATCCTGTGTATTTTCAAAAAAATTCTGTCTTTACAATTTAAGCTAAAAAAATGGAAACCTATCGGGAAGTTTGTGTATCCAGGGCCTCTGGGATCACTTTTCTAAAAAAGCAAATGTGTAATATAGCAAAATTTGGAAAATATCAACTGGGCTGAGACGATACCAATATAGGCCGTTATCTGTAAGATGTTGCTTTTTGTTTCAAATACAACAAAATAAGTTGAATTGGCAACTGCTTTTGCTTGAACTGCTGTCTTATATGAAGGAAATCTCATGGTTTCCATCTACCTTTTAAACAGATTTAGGTAAGAGAAAAACAGCACAGCAGGACAAGTAACCTTTGTCAGGTTACGAAATATTATTGTTTTTTAAAACAGCTCAAGAAAACATTCTACTGTCTAAGTAAGATGCCTTCAATCACTGCTAACCCATCAGTGCCAAATTCTCTGCTGCTTTTCCCAGGGATAGCTCAGGGGAACAGGGAATGCTTACTTTCTGTCAATGGAATATCAAAGAGTCTTCCAGCTCTGACTCACCCACTACACATTATTATCTCGTCCCTTAAAATTAACTGAAAAAACACAACAGAGAACCTCCAGAAACAGATGCTGAATCCTCCTGAGTGAACAAGCTTTAAAGGAAAACTCAGCACACTCCCAGAGTTAAACTTACCTGGCTTGGCTGTTTTCAGGTGTGTGATGTCCAGATTCACCGTGGATTGCCAGCTCCCAATCCATGTGATGCCTCACATGCACTATGCTGGTGATACCACAGCCACCAGAGGAGCAACACGAGGGCCAGATAAGTCCCACGCTTTGACAATTCTCCGGGTTTTTCTAATGTCTGATCTACTTAAGTCCCATAGGTTCAAATAGAGGAGTAGGAATCCTAAAATGTTTAGCAAATGAGGCAACAGTGTAAGACACTAAAAAGGAGGTGTTGGTGGCACAGTACCTTACCCCCGGGCCAGCTCCAGTGTGGGTCAGAGGTGGCTTTGAGGTCACCAGAATAGTGCATGGGGCCGGCACGCGGAGCGGGGGCTGGCAACCCGCTGTGGGTCTGAATATCGCAAACCTGAAAAACAAAAGAGGGGAGGCTTCAGCGCCACTGCCCGCGGCCCCTGCAGCGCGGGCGGTGCTCACCAGCTCCATCTCACTCTGACAAGGGCTGGGGTCAGGGGCCCGCCACCGCCTTTTGGGTTCGTTTCCTTTTTACCGAGGTGTTCTGATGGTTTAAAGCAAGGGATCGTGAACACCCTGTGGTGTCTGTCTTGCGAAAATCAATTTTCAATCAAAAAAATCAATTTTTAAAGTCCTATGCTTATCACGCTGGTTTGAAAAAGCTGAATTTATCTGCAGTGGTGATAATCTTCCAATGGAAATTTCCAATCACAAAATCATGCACGGATAGTCACACAACTATCAAGACGAACTTACTATTGTCCAAATAGTATTTACACAAAAAATGTCATTACCAGAAGTATATAAAGTACCTACATGGGAATATCACCTCAAAATGGTGAAAAATCACCTTTCAGTAAAGTCCCTTCCAACCCAACCCATTCTACGGTTCTATCATTTAAGTTATAACTCACAACAGGAGTAAGGGAAATTAAAAATCCTCAGTCAGTTCCATACCCTAAAATGTAGTATTTTGGTAGTTCCCACACGTGTTTCACAGAACAACTCATAGTATTCCCTAAGGGCATAGCTGGCATTTTATGTAAAATCTCCCCTTTTTAGATGCTGAATTTCATTAAAAGATGACTAAGTATTTTGAAATTCTTTAAAAGTATCACTTTGGTGTGATTTACATTATAAAACAGTTCAACAGTCCTTTGTGTACACCCCAAATGAAATTCACTTTCTATAATATTTACAACATTTGACAATTGAAAAGATGCAAGTAAATAAGAAGTTTTGACCTGCTTGATAAATTGAGGTCTTTATCTATTCTACACAACACGTTATCTCCATAACAAAACAGATTCAAGGGTAATATTTAAACAATTTTAAAAAAATTAAAACTGCATAAGAATTATTAATTTCTGCTGACAAAAACACAATAGCAGGCACTTTGTGGAGTCAGGCTGGCATCCCCAGCACAACACATTAGGAAATGCAACAGAGCTCATCTCTATCAATGATCAGATGAGGGGATCAGCTTTGCAGATGACACCAAGCTGGGGGAGTGTTGATGCTGGAGGCTGGGAAGCTCTGCAGGGGAGTCTGGACAGGCTGGATCCACGGGCTGAGGTCACCTGTGGGGGTTCACAGGTGCCAGGACCCTCAGGACAAGAGGGACAGGGAGGGGCTGGAGCGAGTCCAGGGAAGGGAACGGAGCTGGGAAGGGGCTGGAGCCCCAGGAGAGGCTGAGGGAGCTGGAAAAGGGCTCAGCCTGGAGAAAAGGAGGCTCAGGGGGGCCCTTGTGGCTCTGCACAACTCCCTGACAGGAGGGGCAGCCGGGGGGGTCGGGCTCTGCTCCCAGGGAACAGGGACAGGAGCAGAGGGAACGGCCTCAGGCTGGGCCAGGGGAGGTTTAGATTGGATATTGGGAAAAATTCCTTCATGGAAAGGGTGTCCAGCCCTGTCACGGGTGTCCAGGACAGTGGTGGAGTCCCCATTCCTGGTGGGATTCAAAAGCCATGTGCTTGTGGCCCTTGGGGACATGGTCAGTGGTGGCCCTGGCAGTGCTGAGAGAACAATTAAACTCAATGATCTTACAGCTCTTTCCCAACCTAAACGATTCTATGACTGCCTTAATTTATCTAAATGATTACTTAAAGCAAAATCCTAGATGAATAATGTAGCTTCCAACTGTGACTATTCAGGCACATCACGATTATACATATATAAAAATTTAATTTGCTGAAAACTAGGTCTCAAAATGGCTTTGAAACACTGTGAAAGCCAAGCTTGAGAACACCTGACAAAACCATGAATGTGTCAGACACACGTGGGGCATCAGGTAACTGAAAGCTTCAGATGCTCTGGTCTAAGTGCAGGATCATCAGCATCAATCACACTCCTCTATCTCAGAAGGAATCCCAAAGATGACTGTACTTAAAATGACAAGGGAAATAGCCAGTTACAGAATAAACTCACCCTAAGTACTCTGTCAGAAAGGAGGAATTTGTTCAGTGAAACAACTGACAGTAAAAATGATGTTCCTTAGCTACAAAAACACACAGATTTTTTTTTGTTGCAGATCTAATTTGCTTTATAGACTCATTTCTGAAGTTCTTTTTCAAAAACCCTCTTTTTGACTTTTGTTAGTGACACAGTAATGATGGAAAGCTTTAAAAACCATTGCTGCTCATCCTAGACTGAACAAAAATAAATATAAAAATATATTTTGCATAAGAGACATAAATACTATATGAGAGTGAAATCATTATAATCACCAATCAGTCGTGTCCTCTGTCATGAAATTTTTAATAAATGCAGATTGTTGGGAACAGACTGACACTTTGACACACTTGGCATTGACTTTTTTTTTTAACATATTGCTTCTGACTAAATAAAATCTGTTTTGACCTACTCACATTTCAGTAAGTGATCTGGGCAAGTCAAAAAATTTAAATTAACTATCATATATTTTATCAAATTTGTGTAGCAGCAACAACTGCTACCTTGGGTATTACGTAACCACTGAAGAAAGATAAAGTACCCAAGGTCCTTTCAGTAGCCAACTTCAGCTACCTGTCAACAGGATCATATGGAGCTGGATGCTGTGTGGGAACTGGAATGTGTTAATGAGCCAATCCATTAATGCACACGAGCTCTTATTTCCAAGTCCAGCCCAGAACAGCACAACAGACAGTGAAATGCCTACGATAATTTTTAATACACTAAACAAACCATATTTTGTGGACATATTGAGAAAACTTTGAGTTGAGATCTTAAAAAAACTATTTCTTTGTGGATTCTCCTGATTAAGCCCAACATGTTATTTTTACGTGAATCTGCATAACATTGTAATATACCTGTGGTGTTTTTCAGAAAAAAGCAGTGTATTCAAAATAAATGGAATGTTTAACGTTCCAAGGTGTTTTTTTAAAAATTTCCTGGAATATCTAGTTTCAAAACCACAAACATACACACTCACTGACTCAGCAGCATCAATGTCCTTCTCTTTCTTGTTGTATCAGAGACTTTGCATGATAAATCCCAAATCCAGACACCAGGAATTAACTGGGCACCAGCCTATTCCCTGAGCGTTCCAAGAGTCCAGTTACAGCAACTTCTCCCCACCAGAGCACTTCTAGCTCAGCTCCCTCCTGCTTCCATCTACCTCTGTGAACTTACAAGATATCATCAGGTAGTCTTCAGATGTGCTCTTGCCATCATCATCATCCTCAGTTTTGATGGTGACCGTGGAGCCGGGGACGGTCCCCGCCGCCTGGATCACGGCTTCCGAGTCCGAGTTCGTCACCAGCACCTCTTCCGAGACCATGGTGGGCGAGTCGGCCCCGGCGCCGGCGTCCTGCACCACGTGCTCCAGGTGGCCCTCGGGGCCCGTGACCAGGTCTGCCACGAACACCTGCTCGGGAACGCGCACGGTTTCCGTGATCAGGTCAGAAGCCAAAACGTGGTCGCCGGTGTCCAGAGCCTCCTCAATGGCGACGTCGGCCTCCAGCACGGAGTCGGGCACGATGACGCCCTCGGTGACAACGTCCGTCTCCGTGATGATGTCGGGGCCCTGCACCACCTCGGCTGCCAAGCCGTGGTCCAGAGTTATCCCATCGTCCGTGACCACGTCAGAAACCAGGACGGCCTCGGGGACTGACACCACAATGTGGTCTCCATCGATGTGAGCAGTGCCAGCCATTCCAGCCACTAGGGAACAACGTGAAGCAGGAGAAAAATGTTACAATTATTGCACCAGCAGCTGGTTTATCTAAGGAATGGAGTTATCACACAGACGAGTTAAACACAGATGTAAAAATCTGTTATTTCTCAACATCCACATTTTGCATTTCACCCGATAAACGCTGTCCAAAGCAGCCTGTTTTGCACAAGTTAAGATAAACAAAACATACCACTTCAAGACATAATGTGGAGTTTGTCCCAAACTTGGGTTTTACAATGAGGATCTGT
The DNA here is from genome assembly GCA_013397915.1 of Daphoenositta chrysoptera. NCBI lineage: Eukaryota > Metazoa > Chordata > Aves > Passeriformes > Daphoenositta > Daphoenositta chrysoptera. Next base: position 356,718 of record VZRO01005607.1, on the reverse strand, counting down.
TAAAAACTAAAGGCCAGTTTACAATTGAGTCTCTTTTTTTTAGAATTCCCAGTTAGCACACATTTAATTGCAGCAGCAATGTGAACCTTCACAAAATTCTTGCATGACACTGAAAGTGTGGTAACAAACCATTAACTGCTGTTACAGTAAAAGGACTCATCCTTCGGACTCCATGGGCCTTCTTAAAAATAAACACTCAGTTGTATGCAATATTTACAGTAAAATTTCCAACAACTTGCCACATCACAAGGAATGGCTGGAGGTAGAAACCTGGTTTTCATTAACAGACTTGACTGGCCAGTCATATTTGCAGAGTATTTTTCTAGACATAACAAAGAATGCACAGTGAGCTATTTTAACACACAAACAGCAGTTTTAATCTTGAAAACACTCAAGAAAATGGTTCTTACCAGAATGAAAAAAAATTAATATTATTCAGTAATTCAGTGGTAATTCAAATCCAAATATCCTGGTATAAAGACATGGTCCTTCCCAATACCTGAGAAGGTCATCTCCTGGATTTTACCCATTATTTTTAATAGTTAAAATGTTTACCAAAATCCTGCATGATCATAGTGTGAGGCATTTTGGATTCCTGTGTTTGCAATCCAAGACTTCCACCACCTGGATCCATATTCAGCCAAATTCATTCACAAATAACTGCAATAAAACAAAAACGAGAATTTATGTTTAACAATGTTCTTGTGTTGATCAGCTTTACTGGACTGATGTGTTACACTGACAAACACAGAGAAGTATTTACCCACAAATTCAAGAAAAACATAAGCAATACCTCATATAATTCAGTTCATTATTTTGGTTTATATTTTTTTGATCTTAGCATAACAATAAATATTAACAACTGTGCACAGAGCAGTGACCTCTGCTCTGCCCCTGTCTGTACAGCCTCATTAACTAATTATCAAGACTGGTGATTCTGGATGTGTGGAGCTACAACGAAGAAAGTGAAGGACTGTATTGGGAGTATTAATTTTTCCAGTTATTTCAAAATTTGGATACTTCAAAACCAATTTTAACATGCAAATTTAATTGGGGATGCTGAATCTCTTTGACAGCTACACTAAGTCACTCCCAGAGCAGGAGAAAGGATGTATCATTTGACAGAATGGTCCCATAAAACACAGGAGAAAAGGATAAAATCAGCATTCAGCATGTTGTTTGCTTTGCTACCAAACACTGAAGTGTGGGGATTCTGAATTATTTTGCAACTTGCTGCAACCCAAAGGACTTTACACAAGCTCTCAGTGCAGACAAAGTGACTCCACAGAAGCACAAACTGGATCATACAGAGCCCAAGGCTTTCACAAGTGAAACATCTCCAGCCTAAAAAAAATCTCTGTTGCACAAGACTAAAATCTTTTACTGTCCTGCCCTCTCGTATTAGAGAATCAAAAAAGTGAGAGTATCACAGAGCAGATGAGGAGTTTTAGGAGTTGTGGGAAGTGACTGCAGGGTCAGAGCTCAGCCCTGTGTGACCTGGGTGGTGCAGAGAGCAGCAGGGAGCACAAATCTTTCATGGCTAAGTCTCCAAAGGACGGAGCTTTCCTGTTGTAGCACCAACCTTGGTTTTGCTCTCCTAGATCTCAAAAAGTAAACTACCAGCACTCTACCACAAGAACTCGTTAAATCTCAGCATCCAAATCCAAACAATGATGGAAACTCCAATTACTTTGAGGTAAAACACACCTGCCAACCCCACTGCAGTTGAGTTTCACCTCAGAGCCAGCAGAGCAAAGGAAGGTGGATAATGAAACAAGCCAAGCTGTAGGAATAAGTGCCCAAAATCTGAGACAGAATCCTGAGGCAGAATCCAGGGGCCCAGGAAGAGCCAGGACTCAACTCCTGAGCTCCTCCAGAAAGGTGCCCAATGAAGGAAGTTGCAAGGAAAAGCCACCGATCCACCCTAAAGAGGTCTGAATTCAAGACTACCAAAAAAGTCAAACATTACCCATGAGGAAAGTTGTAAAGGATTTTACCAAATCAATTCCACTGCAAAATCAAATTCTTTCAGCATTGTAAGGATCACAGAGCAGCTCCAGAACCTCAGTGCAATGCTCCATCACTCCCAAATTATCACCACGGCCATCCAAAATTCTCACAGTAGCTAATGAATCCTTGCTAGTACAAAATACGATGCAGCTCTGGACCATTAAAGGCTCATTTAACTATTTCAGAATTAAGGCAATAGCTAACATTTCCTGACCAGAGGCTTTATATTCAGAGAATCCCCTTTTCAGTGTAAATGGATATGAAAAATTCTCTTAACTTATATCAATCTGAGATTACAGGAAGAATGCCAGACTTTTTTTTCCTTCTCAACAAGCAACTTATTTTCAGACTAAATAATTAGGTGTACCACGTATTACATATTGTGGTATGTAGAAAAATTCAATATAAAGTAGGACTATAATTTAAATTTAAATTTCTGCAGGGAGAGCAAATTATCACTAAAACCAGTATTCTCCTGGTAGTTATCAGGACTTGGAAAATAGCCAAAGTTATGGGATAGCACCTTCTGTGCCTGGAGTACCAACAATCCCTTAAACTTCTCCTAAAATCAGAGATGGACCATGACACACAAGCAACAACCCCGCTGAAGCTGCACCAACCCTATGAAGAATGTGCTTGCAAACCCTCACTGCAGACAAAGGCCGGACTTGAATCAACCACACAATCACAAATTTATTTTTTATATCAACTTTGGAATCTTAAAGGAATGCAATGAGAGCAGGAAAAGCCCTTCCTGCTGGAAGAATCACCCGTGGAAAGGGCCCACGGCTCTCCCCAGCGCGGGTGGTTCTGCTCCCAGGCTGCAGCAGTGCAGATGATGCAGCTTCACATGTCACATATGCAGGCAAATCTTGTTATTGGGAACAGCAAAAAAATGCAGTGCAGTGATTAATTGTGGTTCTTCTCAGCTTCCTCCTGTAGTACACTGTGTAACACACCCACACCACCACAGGCAGAGCCAATCACGGGTTTGCAAGGGGAGAAATCAGGCAGAAAGCCACAATTCCACACCCTGTCACAATCCCAAACTTATCCATTCCTCTCTTCCTCTAACTTGTAATATCTCAAGTTTTTCCTCTCAATTCCCTTCTCCTCTGGGTATTAAAAGACAGTGAAAATGTTTTATTAGCACCAGCCAGTAAAATATTCACTTTACAATATTCCATTAATTTTTTTCATTGACTTTTTTTTAAATTACAGCATGCTATCTTGGCCCAGGAAAGAGCACATTATCATCAGATCCCAACATGAAGTATTTAATGCAACCTACACTGAGACTCTCAGAGCAGTGTCTCAAAGCTAAATTTTAAAAATATGTCTGTATCTGGAATGGTTTTGCTTTTCTGAAAAATAACAATTATCTTTCTAATGAGCCTGAGGTTTATTTCAACCTATTTCAGCTCTTTATGCCAAAGCTTCCTTAGATGGGGCTCAGCTGAGACAAACAATGAATTTCAGAGTAGAAGAAGGGATATCTGACCTCTCAGACTACAGCTGTAAATTACTTCTGCACATGGTATTTTTTAAAATCAAGGATAATAGTTGGCAGTTTGGAATGACCTAAGAACACATAATATCAACACTCAACTGAAAAACTGGAGGAAGTTCCCAGGATACACATTGATCTGTTCTTAGCTTACTCTTCCTAAAAAAAGGATCACAAAATAACCAGAAACATTTTCATTTTAGAGAGAGTTTAAGAAAGCACTCCAAATGCAAAGATGTTCAGCTAAGCTTTTTAAGGAGAAGGAATCACAATCAATGCTTCAGCACTTCCACCCTTCCCAGGAAAACCAGGGTCTCATTTGCGTTCCCAGGGGGACAAGGAAACTCCCAATCCCTATGCTGGCTTCCAGGCATTGTTGCCATATTTAAAATGTGTATAACATAAACAACATTTCTAAAGAATGCCAATTATAACATGCCAATTACAGCCTAAATACATGCTCTTTATTTATGTAGCTTTAGGAATATATTTTGTGTGGTCCTGCAAACGTTAAGCATCTCCCCAATTCCCACACACTTTATTCTCAGTAGGTTCAGGTGCTGCATTTTCACATGAAGCCTAATTGCAGGGTCAGTCCTTAATCTCTCCTTTAAAACAGTGGATTTCTTCTAAATAATTTACATCTTGTTTACATGCTCCAAAGGAAAACACAACATCATGCACTGCTGGTGTTTTGGATATTCATAAGCTGCATATGAGATTTCCATAAAACCTAAAGGACCAGGCTCAGACACAGAGCAATGTAACAATAAATAAACTCCTACGCCGTTGAAAAATACAAACCAGATGCTGTGTGATCATTTAATTTCTTAACATTCAAGCTGAAGACGAAAAAAGAATTATCCTCCCCTGATGACACTTCACGGTTTTCATTTTTTCCCCCTAATTTTAATGCAGCAATTGACAGAAACGCAACGAGAAACGTCCTGCTTGAGCAGAAATCTTAATTAGAAAACCCAATTAATAAAATAACATGCAGGTTAACGCAGACCCTTAGCAGAGAACAGACTGGGTATGAAAAACCAGCATATCCATTTTAAAGTCCTTTATTGTGTCCACCTAGAAAGCACCACGACAACTTACACACTAAATCCATTTAAAACGCCTCAGACAAAACCAGTGAAGATTTTGTCTCGCTGCCTGAAACGCGCTAAAGGCTCTTCATACAAAATAATAAATAATGAAATAGAAAAAATAATTTACATCTACGCTTTGCACCAACAAAACTTCCCGCGGTAAAAATCACGGGCAGAGGCGGCGGGCGGCTGCCCGAGGGCCGGGGCTGCCGGTGCCCGCTGGCGCCAGCGGCTCCCGGCGCTTCCCGGCGGCTCCCGGCGNAGCACCGTGAGGGAACCGGGGGGGGACCCCGCTCCCGCCCGGAGCACCGTGAGGGAACCGGGGGGGGACCCCGCTCCCGCCCGGAGCACCGTGAGGGAACCGGGGGGGGACCCCGCTCCCGCCCGGAGCACCGTGAGGGAACCGGGGGGGGACCCCGCTCCCGCCCGGAGCACCGTGAGGGAACCGGGGGGGGACCCCGCTCCCGCCCGGAGCACCGTGAGGGAACCGGGGGGGGACCCCGCTCCCGCCCGGAGCACCGTGAGGGAACCGGGGGGGGACCCCGCTCCCGCCCGGAGCACCGTGAGGGAACCGGGGGGGGACCCCGCTCCCGCCCGGAGCACCGTGAGGGAACCGGGGGGGGACCCCGCTCCCGCCCGGAGCACCGTGAGGGAACCGGGGGGGGACCCCGCTCCCGCCCGGAGCACCGTGAGGGAACCGGGGGGGGACCCCGCTCCCGCCCGGAGCACCGTGAGGGAACCGGGGGGGGACCCCGCTCCCGCCCGGAGCACCGTGAGGGAACCGGGGGGGGACCCCGCTCCCGCCCGGAGCACCGTGAGGGAACCGGGGGGGGACCCCGCTCCCGCCCGGAGCACCGTGAGGGAACCGGGGGGGGACCCCGCTCCCGCCCGGAGCACCGTGAGGGAACCGGGGGGGGACCCCGCTCCCGCCCGGAGCACCGTGAGGGAACCGGGGGGGGACCCCGCTCCCGCCCGGAGCACCGTGAGGGAACCGGGGGGGGACCCCGCTCCCGCCCGGAGCACCGTGAGGGCACCGCGGGGGGACCCCGCTCCCGCCCCGAGCACCGTGAGGGAGCCGGGGGGGGACCCCGCTCCCGCCCCGAGCACCGTGAGGGCAATGAGGGGGGATCCCACACACCCGTCCCCGTGGGGGCAAAATAATCTAGTGAATAAAACACTCAATATTTAAATAGCTCGGGCAATGGTTTCAGTTCTGTGGGTCTCTTTTATCAACGTGAAAAGCCGACTTACCTGGTTAAATGTGACAAGTAACTACAAAGTTGAACCAGTATTTTCATATGTAAAAGATAATGTAGATAGGATAATGTAAAAGTAGTTAGGATACAGACATGAACCTTCTCATAACAAGCATAAAAACTTGTTTTGGAAACTTTGTATTACTCTTGGATACAAGATTAAGTGCCTGCTGTACAAATCAGAGCAAAGGAGGACTTGGGCAATGCTTGGTGCCTGTTCCTTGCCTTCTACTCCTTAGAGGAATCCAAAGCCGAAGCTGTGTTTCCGAGTGTAAAAGGCAGAAGGAGATTCCTGAGAAATGTGACCCAAAACCCTCAGATGCTGAGAGGGGACTGCTCAGAGCTACCTGAGGGAGTGTGGGGGTCCCCCTGTCTGGGGGTTCTAGAGGGCAGAGCCACCTGGGCTCTGTGACTTGGGCCAACCCGGGGTAGACATCCTGAGATGGGGCATCCCAAGGTGACCCTACTGACCACAGCTGCAGTGCTGGGTCCACTTCTGGGCTCCTCAGGACATGACAGACGTGGAGCTTCTGTAATTCTCAAAAGATTCATCCTCCTGGACTTTCACCTCCCTAGCAGAGAACTTGGGGACTTACATTTTACCCTCCCACCCCCTTTTTTGTGTTTTAACGGGTAAAGTCACATAACACAGCACACACCAAAGTAAATTCAGTAAGAAGAACATTCCAGTCGTTTAGTCTAGCTCTAGCAAGAGACAGACATTCCTATGACAACATAATGTCAAACTGCCCAACACAATTAAAGAATGAAGGGGAAAATACCTGGAAAAGGTAATGACAAAACGGAACACTTGGGGAAACAGTGAGAGGGACTCGGTTTAGCCAGCTCTGCTCTTGCCAGCACCGTGGGTATTGACAGCACTGCCTTATCTGTTCCTCCTACTCCTTTTCAGAGGAGTGGTGGAATATCAAATTGAACACTCAGATTCTGTGGTCACTCTGAGGTTGGTACAACAGAGCTGGACTGAGGTCAACAACCACCACGATTTGTCAAATTGTGGCACTACCCGAGGCTGAGAAGTGACAGAAAAAGCAATTCACTGACACAGTTCTCTGACACCTTTGGATCTGAATTTCTGAGGTCAGAACGGTTTAAACTGATAGCCTGGGATCTAAACAGATGTGCTAACACCATTTCTGTGTGTTTCTGAAGATAAGAGAGGGAACCAGCATCACTTCTTTTATTTCTGACAGAATTTGCAGCAGTAGAAGTAAACCCAGTGAAATTTGCCCACTTTGAAATTTTTGTTACACTGAGGGGAAAACAAATATCAAAAAACCCTTTCTAAAATCCTTAAGAGTCTGGTTTAGCCATATTGTTTCACATATTACCTAATATTAAGGAAAATAATTTAATATAAATTGCAATATAATGTGCTTCAGACTTTTTTGGAAAATGGGAAATAAATCCCAGTCTTCAGTCTCTTTGTTACTTAGTGGCAAGGTTGTCAATCTTCCATAGCTTCATTTATTTTCCTCATTTACAAAAAAGTTACAAAAAAAAAAAGCCAGGGCAGTTTTAAAGGCAAACCATGCCAGCTGTTGGGGTCAACAGAGACAGAAGACAAAGCACTAAAGACAAGGGACAAGGGAATGGGCCTGTAAGTATTTGATAAATCCTGGGACAGATGGAAGCCAAGTCCTTATCTATGTTTGTAGCACACTGCCAGGGCCAGACCCTCGTGCACTGTAGTATCAGGGATTCACAGGAAGCTGTCACCAATTACACAGTAAATAAATCGGGTGTTAATGTCATTTATATCAGGTTTTCTTTTACAGTTATCCTCTATACCTTGTCTTTGCAGTAACTTAGTGCTCTCTAATAGGATGGCAATTTCCTCTGTGTCCCACCAGGGTCTCACTGCTTTCTCTCTCAGCACCTGGATTGTCCAGTGATCATGCACCATTCCAAGACATTTCCGATACAGGAAGCACTTGTTCTTAGTATCTCTGTAAAGAGATTAGAATTAAATCAGTAGCATGACACACACTCCCTCATATGCTTGCTATTAAAATAATCTGTATCTACTCAAACTACATTTATATACATTTGTTTCCTTACTATGTGCTGCTTCTGAGTGTGCACTCACCAAGAACTTCGGAGATGATTTTCATGCAAATAACTGAAAGCATTAGCACTGTGTGCACACAAACTGAAACAGCTTTGGAAATATTTAAAAACATTTCAGCAGGGTCTGTAATATTCATGAAGAAAACACCTGCATAGTGAAAGGTGGCTGTAGGCTTTCTGTTAACTCACATCTTTACTTAGTGACAAAACCTGCCAATTTAGTGATGATTTGTATTCAGTGCCAGGATAGATGATATAATTAATATGCAGAGTATGTAATTAATATGCAGAGTATGTAATTAATATGCAAAGGGAGGTAATTGATACGTACCCGGTAGTGTCTCGCCTCTGGATAAACTGGATAAGGCAAATCCTTCCTGGGATAGCCAAACTCGTCCTGCTGGGCTCGGGAGTGAGGGAAATAATCTGATGCTGGATCTGCTGTCCTTAGAGGCTGAGCATACACGGGACTATGCAGAAGAGAAAAGGGTTATTAAAACCTTATAATATACTGCAAATTGCACAAAGGGTTAGTTTAAACTGGAATATAAAAATATTAAGGCTCACTACTGCATGCGTGGTATTGAGGCAACAAGATCTAAAAGGTCTTTTAAGTTCATTTTACTGTCAAACCCTCATCCTGCAAACAGAGAAGAGTGAATTTATAGAAGTAACATTCTCTTTAAGCTTTTATTATCTTTTCACTGTCACAACAAACAATGCCACAGTATCTAATTTTCTATATTGCTACAATTATTTTCAAAGTATTTTAAATTCATGATAGCTATACCTTCAACATTTTCAACATTTATTTTAGAAATAACCAGACCTCCTTGAGGGACTGAAATATCAGCAAGCTCCAGCCTGTCTCTGCAGCAGAACCCTGCTAATGTGAGGAGATGGTTCTGCTCTCACTGAGCTGCACCCTGGCAAACGAGTTCTCTGCAGGAGTTGCAGTCAGAGCTGCAGCAGCTGGCTGGGTGCTGAGGGGGGGTTCAAGTGAGGAAGCACAAGTAGGGAAGCTGTGTTTCTAACCAGTAATGAAATGAATGCCCCTGGGATTAGAGGAAAACCAGAGAAGCCTCTGGATAAAGCAGTATTTTAGGATTTGTATGTGAATAATCCAAAAGCTTTGCCATTTACTGGACCTTTGTCCCTTCTTGTGCCACTGGCAATGCTGCAAAGTCATTCCGAGTCTCCAAACCAGGATACAAAGTGAAAATGAGCACAAAAGACAGAAAAATAGCAGCATACCTGTAATCCTGCCTTTGATTTGGGATTGAGGCATCATTAAAATCTTGTCTTTTCAGTTCAGGTTTTGGAATTTGTCCAACCCAGGTATCCTGTGTATAGGGGATCAGGTGGTCACACATCAAAATGTCAACAAATTAGAATAACCAGCTCTCCAGGACAGTATGTTAGAAGGTATAAAGCAGTTTTTCACTTACAAAATATAATGTCTGGGCTACAATTTACAGTCTGGGGTGTGAGAAAGCCCTAAGTCCTGCAGCCCTGACCCAAAAAGATTCCTTTTACAAAGGGTTTCCTTCCCTACCAAACTGCAGCATTGGATCTGATGCACACCTTGGGAACAACAGCATCAGCAGGACTAAATTCCGAATTAGTTAAAAATGGAACAGCACCATCTCCTGGTAAAGGCAGGCTCAGACCTGCTGCATTGCCAAGCTATTGATACTTTACAGATGGATTTAGCAGAAAATAATGTAGCAGACTAGATTGTCTTCTTCCTTTTCTCAGACAGCCTTCAATGTCTCCTTCTCATGCACTGTGTGCTCCTTAATATGTAATTGAATCCCTCGAAGTACCAAAATGAGGAAATGAGCACACACGCATACAAATATTCCCTTTCAGTGATTCTCTGTATTTCATAATAGTTTTTAATGGTATTTATCCATCTTTTCTCATGATACCCACTAGTTCAAGCAATGATCTCTACTACACCTTGCCTAATGGAGAAAACTGGCACAGCAGAGCACGATCTCTATTGAATGCTGGTCTTCTAACAGGCCAAAAACTGAAATACTTGTTTGAACATTCTGTTAAAATAATCCCTAGTTCTCTGTTTTCTCCTATGCAAATTACATCCACTTAATCCTTGATGAAGAGTTTCACCTTCTCACATGCATTCAGCTGATCTTGGAAATCAAATGCTACGGAGACTTTAAGCTCAAATTCCCTTTTTTTTTGCTATTCACATCGCATTGTGCTGAATCACCAAGTGGTGCAGGCGTGGCCCAGCGTGGGGCTGTGCTGTGCCCGCCTCTGACACCTCTTACCCCGGGTGGCTGATGGTGCCCGTGCCCCGGGCTGGCAGCGGTGTCAGCACTGAATGCAGGGTTCTGCTGTGCTCCACTGGATGGAGGCTTTGGCTGCTTCCTGGTGGGGGAACAACGGGAATTTAGAGCATTAGCAATGGCGAGGGTCTTGACAAATGTTTTTTGTGCTTCAGATTGGTTCAACAGCTATGTCAGAGCTTTAGATGTCCTGTGGCAATGGCTGTACAAGAGCTGTGTATTATTACAGCTTTTCTCTGTCTGAGGAAGTACCAGTGACACACTACTGGGGCTCAGTGAAAGAAGAAAAAACCCATATTGTCTGTGTACTTGGGAGAGCTATCACTGGGAAAAAGGGTTGAAAGCAAAAAGGAGCTCAAATTGCCAATATCTGAGACCAAAGAATGGGAGGAATTGTGTTTAAACACCAAGCCTCTTGTCGATGGTTATCCATCTTACTCCTGTTTTTTTTTTAAACCTGTGGAAAAAAAGCCAATCCTTAAGAGCAAATAAATCAGAAATACACTTTTGGTAGTGCTGAATTTAAGTAGTAAATGTACTTATCAATCTTTAAAGCTTGCCTGGTGAGCCCTAAAGAAAAGCAATGACCGAGAGTGAAGTTCTGCATGCAGTGGTAAAATGCTGAGTAAGTGTTGAGTGCTCAGGTAAGATGCTTGACTTAGTTTTAAATTGTATAAATAGTATTTTGGCAGTATGGCAACCTTGTGCTTTTAAGTGTCCAGAGGTTAAAAATTAACCAGAATACCAGACCCCTTTTGCTGTACTTCCATTTTGAGTATAAAACTCCTTATAAGTGCACCCAGAGTCACTTACCCAGTTTTTTCCATTTTCCTGCAGTAGACAACGGAAAATGTTACAACCACTAGGAAAACCAGTATCACTGCAGGAAGAGTAGCCACTAAAATGAAATCCAGAGTGTTCCAAAGGTGGTTGCATTTGGGGCCCATGTACCAGTACTCCTTCCAGCCCATTCTGAAGTAATCACATCTGCAAATAAAAGTACTCATTTTTAGCAACAAAATTTTAATTCAAAAGTAAGCAATACCAAAAAATTATAATATTTTGCTATATAATTATTTATTATTCAACACTGCGGGGGCCAAAAAACTCGGTATTTTTCCTGTTTGTTTAAAGGTGTTTTTAATCTTAGTTACACCCATCTGTTTCCAGACTTGATGCAAAAGTACTTTGCCAGGCTTTGGGGTAACCAAGTCCAAGCTGGCATTTCAGGAGTCCCAGATAAGCAGCTTTGCTGGGTACAGGGTGCAGTACCCAAGTCATGGCCTGGCTCAGGTCAAAGATCTCTGTCAGCTGTGAGCATGGCAAAGCTGCTGAGTGGAAGTGAAACCTCACATTTCTGGCTGTCATTATGACATTGATTTTTTTAAAAGGAAAATACACCAACTATGGGAAGGAGAATAGAACATTAAGATACCTATTTTTTTTTAACTCAAAAGAAAATTTGATCAACCAGAGAAAAAATGAACTTGCAATTACACAGCTAATTCAGTTCTAAAGTAAAGTAGCTGAGAGAACAGGGAGCACGTAAAAATTAAGGATTACAGTGATCACCTACATTAGGAATGACATGGCCCACACAGATTTTTAAAAAGAAAACACTATGCCCAGATCTCAAATTTGATGCTTTGTACCAGAGTTATAAACTTTTGTAGATTGTGAATGAAGATCAACATCTCTTTTCATGGATCACTTTGCAGGGTCTAAATTTAGTTCATCATTTAGAATATATTTGAAATTTACATGGTGCATATTTAAACAAACAAACCAAGCCCACACACTACCTGCAAAAAGGTTCTTCATTTTTACACTGACAAGCAATATTTCTAGGACAGAATTCATCTGTATTACCCAGACAAGCCTCAAAGTCCCCAACTCCAGTGCAGTCAGCTGTGAATTTAAACAAAACAAGTATTTAATGCAATTATACAGTAACATACTGTCAGTGGGCTGTGTTGCTAATTACACCAGAAATTTAAGCTTCATATGTACTTTGTAGATTATAATAAATCTTACTTCCCAGTGACTTGTCACTTCAAAATTTTGAAGCTATTTGAGAAATGAAAATATACCTGCTTAATCACTTTATCCTGAATGTGTACCCATCTTCCAGTTGGCCAGGAAATTGTATGGGTTGTGTTGTTATGATTTTTATCACATCATTTAAGTGTGGTTGTGTCTGAATTCCACTACATATCATCTCTGGATTGCTGGCAAAGACTGAAAGTCATGAAATTCATTAGAGATTCCAACCTTCCAATTATAATGCAAATTAAAACCTTTTTGTGTGTTTTGGATTGGGATTGTTCCTTGGTTTAGCCTACAAAGTAACTGGTTTGCATTAATGTCGGTTCTCCTGTATCCCTTTTGCTGTGTAAACGCTGTGGGCTGTAAATGATGTTCCAGAATCTGAGTGTTTACAGTATTTCACAGGTATTTGGCTGGCTAAAAATAACTCCCTCAGCAGCCTGAATCAGCCATCAAACGCCAGCACGTTTGGCACTCCCACCCTACATCCTCTGCTTCCTGTCCCTCTCCTGCTCAGGACTCGGGCTCCACACCAGGCACCAACCTGAACACTCAGAAAAGCCCCCGAACTGCCGACAGAGCCAAGAATAATTGTGCCCAACTGTTCCCAGTGAGCAGATCCAGGTTTGGAATGAAGCCAGGGAGGCAGAACTGGCCGAGATCTCCGAGCAGACCCTTCTGAGCCCAGCAGGCACTGCCAGAGCAGCATTAATGTCCTTGCCACTGCAAGAGGGATTCCCCACCAGGAACCAGCTCCTGACTGATGCATTATTAGCCTGAGGAACTGTGCTGGGAGCAGTCTGCAACTCAAAAAAAATGGGAGCCTCCTTCCTCTCCACTGTCCAAGTCCATCTAATCCAACATTTGCTGCTTATCAGAGATAAATCTAAATTATTACAGTGCTCAAGGCTGGTACTGATCCACTTACATCCACTGCATGCTCTCCTCTCAAGAGGGCATCAGCACTGGAACATTTTCCAAAGAAACCTAACTACAGGTCATGTGTTATGGCTATAAAGTACAGAACAATGAAAAATCCCAAGTAGCATTTGGCATATGGTTCGTCTAGGAGATAAACAATGTTTTTAGCTACCCCTCTGACCAGTAACAGAATTACAATTCATTTAGCAATGATACAAAAAATACTAAGGCAGCAGAAGATAACCAGTTGTGATTCTGCTGGGAGAGAGGGAGTGTGTGCCCTTTGGTATTAATGTTCTCATATTCCACATGATAAAGGAACTCACTGCTGAGCCCTTCAAAATACTGTAATATTGTGGTCTACATAAATGCCAAGTTAGCCTTCAAGTGGTAACTTTTTTTGGCAAATGAAATGTTAGAGTAGCATAAAAAAAATAGATCACAAATCAAAATTCTATTAGAAAAATAATAACTGCAGCTGGTTGACATCACTACGGGCTTAGGGATACCATAAAATAAATAAATATATCGATAAAATCTGTGGGAAATCTTCAAATAAATAATTTCAGGCTACTATTGGTCTACTCTAACAGAACCAGAGACAATTCCATTACTTAGCTTCTCACTTAAAATAACCTTTCAGTGCATTCTGGTTGTCATGCTCTTAATTATTGATGATTTTCTCCCTGTGAGTATCAAAAAGTCCAAGAATACTTGCTATAAAAAAGTGTATTTTTTAAACACATATAAACAAGTGGTTTTTCCCACTGAAAAAGAACCAAACCATTTAACTTATTTAAAAACACCCTTCCGAAATTCAGAGAATGACTCAAAATGATCCCAACCCAGCAGGATACTGAGTTTTCAGGTGTAATAAATATGGCTGTAACCTTTTTCCTGTGACAACCAAACACAGGACAGCAGTTGTCTCACCAAGGTTTTCACATTTACACTTCCCATTACTTAAAATAAACCCGACCTAAAGCCAGAGGAGAAGCCCCAAGCAGCAGTCCCTCCCCGTGGGACTGCAGTGCCCCAGCAGCACTCCCCGGGGGAGTGGAGGTGGCCACATCCCCGCTCTGAGAAGCCACCAAGAATCCCAGCAGGCCTTACGTGGTGAAGCTGCACCCAGCGAGGGGCTGGCCAGCGCCAGGACACACAGCAGCACTCTCAGAACGGACATCCTGCAGCCAGCTGGGGCAGAAGACCTTTTCTTCCAGACTTTGCCAGCAGCAGAATGAATTTCCCTTTCTGCCACTGTGGATTGTGGATTTTGAGCTTGTTTTACAGCATTCTTCTCTATAAAGAATTACTAATTAACTTAAAACTGATAAAACTTCCTGATAACTTACCCACTATATTTTCTTTTATGAAGCCGAGTAGTTCCATAAAAATATCTCATTAATCTTGCTATTTCTGAATTTTTGAAATCAGATGTGAGGTATTCATTTAACGACCTATATTTCAACATACTGAGGTATCTGTCAGGAGCATTTCTCTTCTACTTTCAGACTTACATTATCTTTTACAGATAACAAACTTGGAATGTATTTGCAGACAATTCCCTGGACCAGACATTGTTTTTAAAGACATGACCAAGCCATGGTCCTGAAGCCATCTAAGACAGATGAGACGGGAAGGAGGGAATCCTCTAATTGGATAAATCTACCATTAAATTTTGTTGGTTAATTTTTCATTTTTCTGAGAAAAGAATAGAAAATACCCCTCTGGCAAGGATGAGTGATGACAGAAACTCACACCTTAGCACACCCTATGTCATCTTGCCTGTTTATTATTTAAAGAGGCCTGAAAAATTATCAACACTCACTGCACAAGAAGATCCTGACTATGTGGTCACCCTGAACACTACACAGTTTACATCCCAAGTTTGTGGAGTTTAACTGCATTGAAGTTAGCACAAGCATTGTTGTTAGGATGGTGCTTTCAAAATTAATCCATAACTGATAAAACCCCAATGTGGATTTCCTAATTTGCCAGGAGCTGCTGCTTACGCAAACATGCCAACCACAGTTACATTAACAGCAAAATGTAAACTTTAACCTTTGCTTTTCAAAGGATAAATAATGATGCCTAAAAATCAATGCCTAGCAAATTCTTGAAAGAATACTGCTTTGGCTAAAGCCCAACAGCACTTAATATTCCAGCAGTAGATAAGAGATTCTCAGCCCTGCCAGAAGATTGCTTTACAACACACCAGAACAAAGAAATTACTATGAGGTAAATAATTTTACCTCAGTGAAAGAAATTGCATGATCCTTCTTCAGATGTAAGGCAGAAGTGTGAAGAAGCAGTTGCTGCAGATGCTCCATTCTTCTGGCTGACAGGGAATTCCCTCTGGCTCCAGCTCCCAGCTGCTCCGTGCCGGTGCCTCATGTTGGGTGACAAACAAACACCTTTACCTGGGGCTGTCAGATCTGGTTCAAGGATGCAGAAATGCAATTGGCAGTTTTGCCTTGGGTGAGATGTTCTAGTGAGGCAGGTTACAAACCCCAAACTCTTGACTTTGCTACATCACTGGCATTTATTGGATGCAGCAGGTTTGGACCTGGCCTCAGGGAGGGCTGCAGAGGCTGTGAGCTGGTTTCTGGTGTCAGTGCCCACTTGGGTAACAGCAGATGAACCCAGTGCCAGCAGACCTGAACAGCTGAGATTTGTATTCCACAGCACACCCATTTCCTCCTCTTATTGTCTGAGTTTCTGGAACTCAGCAGAATCAAGTGCCAAGTTATGCATTCTGTAACGACATCCAGGCTAATTTAATTTCTTCAAAGACAGACATAAAACTAAACCAAAGTTACTGACCAAAATCAGTGGTGGAAGATGGAACTGCTCATGATGTTTAATCTTAATTCATTTCAGATCTGGTTCAAGATGGCTTTGGAGAACACTTTCTCCTCCTGCAGCATTGCAGGGGTTCTGAGAATGACACAAACCGAGCACAAGCTATGGATTCCCTGGATTCCATTGGTATCAGGACTGCTACAAATAGAGCCCAGAAAAGGTTACCAAGGCTTGGAACCATGACAGGCTCAGTTTGCACCTATTCCCTGGTCACAGCAATGGAACTTCTTTCAGTTGTTGCAGCAAAATCCATCTCCCATGTCTGTAAACAGAAGGACAGAGGGCTAACTGCACCTGGAACAAGGGTGTTGTGCCTCTGCCCACAGTGAGCCCAGGGTTTCACTGGGGTTTGTACTCTGGCTCTGGTCCACAACAAAAGCACATCAGAGCTGGGGCAGCAAAAAGGTAACACTGACTTCTAGAATTGCTTCTATCACAGCCTTTCTTGGCTGCAGCTTTCCACCAGCACATGGCTGAGCTTGGCTTCTGGGAATCCCTGCACTTCAAAATAAAAACCACACACAATCCAGTGCCTACTGATGGTACTTTAAAAAAAGTATAGGCTCTGTAGGACCCCCCTTTCTTTCCAGGTTTAAAGTACATTTTCAGCATTTCACTGTGATCCAAAAATACTCCAAACTTTCACTACAGGTAACTACAATGCTGCATTCCAATACCTTTACAGTATTTCCCAGGCTGTTCCAAAATCACAGTGATCTGCCATTAAAACAGCCCCGTCACTCATTCACACAATCTTCCTCCTTTCGAGTAATTTACTCTTTAGGTTACATCATCTATTACATAATTTATGACCCTTGGTTGGCAAGTGACTTTACCTGGAAGACTGGCACAGAGTCACTCTGAGGTAAACACATTTACTACCTGCTTCCTTCCTGAACAGTGTCATTCCTCCAGCATGGATAAAAGCTTCAGTTTTTCCAAGTCCTGAACTACACCATTCTTTAGAAAAAAACCAAAGAAAACGGAAGCACTTCTCAAAATTTAGGATACTGAGCATTGATCTGTCTTTAATGTTACTCCAGTGATTTCTTCCAGGAGGGTTTCAGTACTTCAAGGGTGAAGTTTTTCCCCCAACATTAATAAACCAAGTGTGACAGTCATTACTGAAATGTACTCTTAAAAAGTACTTGAAAGAGAAGGAATTGACAATTTTTTAATAGATGGAACAACAGACAAAAGTTAAATGTACTTTTAAAAAAGTAACATATCACCCTTTATTTCCAGGTGCTTCACAGCAATATGACAAAATAAGGTATCACAATCAGTTTTATGTAAATAAAAAATTAATATCTACAAGTTCCAAATCTCTCTATATTGAATACAATCAACCATAAATAAAAAAACATGCATTAAATTAAAGCTATTTCTGTATTAAAAAATACCATGTGACCCCATTCTTTAAGACATTGAATTTTTCACAAATATATAACTTATATCAAAATTACAATATACATTCTTACTTTTATTATGTTACTGTATTATTGCATTGTGAAATAAACTTTAAGTGACTCTTAAGGATACATTTGAGAGGCATTTCAAAGTGTTTCGCTAAAAATTAATAAAACCATGTCTCACACTAAAACTTTGCCTATGTTTTATGTTAATTTTTCACTGTAACAGATTTGTCTGTTGGGCCTGAATTCTTCAAGAGCCCAAGTCAGGCACATGGTTACCCAGAACTCACAAGCATGGCATCACGTAAATCTGAATTTGCTTTTTTAAAGCCATTGCATAGCACCTTTACTAGAAATTACTAATACAGACATGAGGATACAGCTCCTTGCAGTCAGCTGTAAGTATTGTATAACCCCTCGAGGTTCAGATGTCTGAACTGAAAGCAGAGAACGCACCCAGCCAGAATACAAAACTTTCCATACTTTTCTCCCACTTCCTTTGGCTGCAGTTAGGGAACAGTTGTCTTAAGCTGTACCTGTTTCATACACAAAACCCTCTAATTTTAACCCCAATGCGTGGGGATAGTAAACAAAAACTGGTGATAAAAATGAAACAAACATAAAATTACCCTGCCTTGAGGAGAAAGAAAAATCTCAGCTGATGAAAAAACTAAACTAAAAAGTGACAATAACAGCAGCAGCAGCATCACCATCAAATCACAGAGTGGTGAGGGTCAGAAGGGACCTTAAAGCTCATCTTCTTCCACCCCTGGCCATGGGCAGGGACACCCTCCACCATCCCAGGTTGCTCCAAACCCCATCCAACCTGGCCCTGGACACTTCCAGGGATGGGGCAGCCACCTGGCAAACCCTGAGCTGGAATAATCCTGTGCTGCTCACTCCTTTCACCTACCAAGAGGAAATCACAGCACAGGGACTCCGTTCCATGAGCTACAGAACTGCATCCCTCATCCTGTTCGTTCATCAGGGTGGGCAGGAACACGAATTTTAAGTTACGTCCCAGAAGATGTTTAACTCTGAGGTTTAGTTGTATCCCACTGCTGCCCTAAGGGGTAATTTGAGACTGAAATACAGCCCCAGCTTTGGGTACAGAGCCATGCACAGCAAGAACCTCACCAGGGGCTGCAGTGGAAGGGGCTTGCATGGCACACCTGACTCCTGCCTGCCCAGCCAAGGAGCCCGAGGACGTGGACACGACCAGACAGCCCCACCTTACCACCAGCTTTGAGTGGAAACGCCCTCAATACCTGGGAAGTCCCAGAGCAGTTTCTGGCACCACGGAAGAGGCGGTGTCCTAAGGCCTGCTCTCCTGGGAAGGGCTGATGTGCTGGTTCCATAACAGCAAGCCAAGGCAGCTCCTCTCCCTGCTCCCAGCAGACCAATTCCTGGGAGAGTTTTCACTATGTCCTGAAAAATCTCACCACAGAGAACTCCTGCAAAATCCAAGCAAATCTGCATCATCTTACCTCTCCTGTTGACTTGCTGTGGTAGCACATCACTCAAAGTTAGAATTTAACAATTTAGGAGTAGAGCAGATGGGTTTTCCTTTATGTTTCTATCCAGAATGTTATCAAAGGGAGACAGATAATACAATTTCTGGCATCCAGTCATGCCCTTGAAAATGATCATTTCTTCACAATTGTCACTTATGTCTTCATCTGTTTCCCTGGAAATGGTATATGAAGCCCAGCCATCTAATTTTTCTACTCCTCTCTCAGTGATGAAACACTAAATGTGTCATGTCCAGGAGCTCTTTGAAGATTGATTTAATATCCTCTGATTGCTGCCTGAATTCTGAGAGTTGCCTGGGCCTTTAAGAGATGATTAAAGGAAAAAAATACATTAAATCCTGTCAGCTGTCCCAGGCAAGTTTAACTAATAGAACTCTTCTTTTTAAACTTACATTTTCTGATTTCACCTTGCACTGGACTCGAAGTCCAATACCGCCTGAAATTTGGATTTTCAAATATCAATTTGTTTCTGAACCATCCTAAAAGCTTTACTTCTTCTTTTGCTTATTCATCATTTGTGCCTTCTGCACATTCCATCCTGCAGCATCTCCTCACAACTTTGCTAATCCCACAGGGACACCAGGAATTCTGCCTGTATTTCACTGGTCATTTACCTTTGCATTAGCAGCCTTGGACAAAGGAATCAGGTTGTGAAATTTCTTCTGGAGAGCAGGAGAAAATATCCCATTACATCCCAGTGCTGAGAACAGCAGCATTTCAGGCTTTAGCCTTCCAACCACACTATCTGTCCATATGGTTTCTCTTGCTTCCCCCTCAATTTTACAGCAAAGCCCGTATTTTCATTAATTGAAAGGTAACAGAATGAAGAGAAATGGAGGATGAACAGAAATACAGTGATATACACAACGACAAAAGCAGTGCTTGAAAGTTTCATCCTAGGAAACTTAATTTCTAATATCATTCTTATGGAAAAACACAGAATTTAAATCAATGGGTATTGCATACAAACTTGTGGGAAGAAAAGGTTGGCTGCCTATTACTTGTGCATTTTTACTGTCTGTCAGCAGTTTAAACCTTGAAACTACCATTTCCAACTTCCTCAACACTTCTAATGGATTTTATATAAATTCAGTATGAGTTTCATGGATTAAGCAAGTATTAGAAGTAGGTGAAAACTGATGCATAGTCCAGAAAGGATGTTTAGAGATCAGTTGTGTGGTTTTGCCCAGCTTCAGTGGCATTTGAACACACCAGAGGCATGCAGGACAAAGAGTTGTTTCCATTCACCTTTGTGAAAGAGGCAAACAGTACCAAATTATTCAGTAATGGGAAAAAATGACTCTTTTACACAAGCATTAAAGCCATTGCTGTTCACATGATACAACCATGGAGATTTTAAGGGCACTCAGACCAGCAGGAACTTGCACTTCATTCCAGAGCTGAAAGATAAAAGGTGAAGAAGCCTCTGCAAACCCCATCCCTCACATTCTTCTTTCAGATCAATGAACATCTGAGCCAAAGCAGAGATATGTTTGCATTCTCAAATATCCTTTGTGAAGTGACATTTATTAGCAAGTTTGGCACAGAGAAGCTTCATTGGGAGAAGACACTGACAAATCTTGTTTTCTCAGTGTCTCACTAATGACACTGAGTGAATTCCCACTGCTTATATGGAGTCAGGAACAAAATAAGCACTGAACAGAATCATGTAAGTCAATAATACAAATTGGGAGATAAGAAAATATCTGATTAAATTATACCTCACAGAGTATGTATTGTAAAGATTATTCCTTCCCTTCTTCCCTCCCCCTTATCTGTAATATTCTGCAGTTTGTAAAGCAGACTTGGCTTAGCTTCTGGTGCTGTACATGTCCACATCTTCTGGGCTGGACTGACCATGGTCCATAAGTTTTGGATCAGGCTTAAACTTTGATGTCTTCACTGTTCCTGTTAGAGATAGTAAAGAAATACGGTTAAACAATATGCATATATTTGAGCTGTAGGAAAAAAAAAGCTTAGTGATACATTTTAAGAACTTCTGTATTACCAAACTTAGAAAAGATCCAAATCCATCTGTTCTAGTTCAAAGTGTGTTAAGAAGTGATAGAGGAGGATGAGGGCATGTGGGAACACTGAGCACGGCAGTGGATGGAGAGCAGGACCTCCCCCACTCTCCAATACCTCTTCCTAACCCAGCAGAAGAAATTGTGATGCTTTGCCCAACACATGGAAAGGAAGGGAAAGTCTGAGACATGGAAAAGAATCTCCAGTGTTTCTTGCCCCAGTGCCCCCAGGAGCAGAGCTGGCTCCCAAAACCAACCCTGCCAGATCTTCCCTGAAGCTGCTGCCAGATGGCAAGAATTCCAAATGAGACAAACACCCTTACCTGGTTTCACTTCATGACTTCCAAAACCCATGAACCAAGTCTAGTAAAACATTGAACCCTCCCACTCAACCTGAAGTGCACAGGCTGATTTATTTAATGATCCTGCAATTCCAGAGGCTCTTAGGGAATATACAGGCAGGTTTTCTTTTGTGTCTCCTGTTCCTGGTCTGCTTTTCCAGCTACATCACTTGGTCTAACAAAGGGTGTTACATTCTCCTGAAAGCTTTGCCCCATTTGGACTGGGAAAATAAACATCTCTGACAACACAGATTCATTTAGGGCATGGATATTTTTGGCTGTATTAGGGACATGAACTAATTCCACCTATGAAAGCAAAGACAGATCTATATACACAAACCCAATAAAGGCAGTTTGGCCTGAAGCAAATGTAAAAACAGATCAAAGCATTCCACTAATTAAATCAGAAAGAATTCAGGTGCAAAGCAAAGATGTGAATGCATACTACAGTGAAAATAAAGGAAAAAAATATCAAAACCCAAATTCAAGTATGTTCTGCTTGCTTTCCAGAAAAAAAAAAATCTCTGGTAACAATTCCTTCCTTCTAAGTGATTTCCTTGTAACAAATAAATTCAGAAATTGCCCTTACAAAAGGTAACAATACTTAAAAAAAAAAAATTAGTTCTCCTTTAATAGGTAATTCCACTGTTTTCTCTTACAAATTGGACTACCAAATTTTTGTCTCTAAAATAGGCTGTTACATGATCTAGTTGATTATCTCAATCACTTAAGATGCACAAGGAACCACTGCAGAAAACCCAGTAAAATAAAATCTAATGGTTCATTTCTCAGTTACACACTCCTCTTTCATTCCCCAATGGATCACCTCTGCATTGTTAGCAGAGGCTAAAAGTAATGAAATCCATTTGAGACTTCAATCTTCTAATTATAATCCAAATTAAAACCTTTTTGTGTGTTTTGCATTTGGATTATTCCTTATTTTGGCCTATGAAAGAACCTGGTTTACATTAATATTGGGTCTCTGACATTATTGAGAGAGAACAGCAAACATATAATTCTGATACTGTGACAGGGTCCACACTGAGAAAATTATCACCTCCCTGAGGCTCTGAAATATGTATTAAATGACAGCATGTAAAATATGCTCTCAAGAATAATATGCACTGACAGTCTGCTCCAGTTTAGAGCAAGAGTAAGTACAAAATTAAGTCAACTAATTGGATTTGCAAGTTGCCCTGAGATTACACTTGAAATGTTTAATTCACCTGATGAAGGCACTGGATCATTACTCCAACACTCTACTGGAGAAGATTCTGTTCTGTTAAATGATCTTGACTCAACAGCAGACTCACTTTTGGTACTACAAGATCCTTTCTTTTTCTTATCTTCTTGCATAATTGGTTTTGACTCTTGCTGCAGCTGTGAACCAAACATTAATAAAAGAAAGCACATGGGTATATGCTTAATACATAATTGCAAAATAAAGCTTTCAAGTCTGGGAGCTTATCTTTTATGAAATTATTTTCAGATATGACATCATACAATGATATTCAACTAGTCAGCTGCACACAAGGGACACAGCTGGAAAAAGTTTAATGCATGAAACCCCACGGATCAGACAGAATAAATTCATGTATAAGGGAATTTCTCATGAGTATATACTTAGGACTGAAGCTGTGGTTTTACCTGAGACCCTCCAAGAAGTTCACAAGTTCATTTCCAGGTGAGGAGCCTTTATCCTTACACAAGACTGAAATAGCACTGAATGTTTACAGAACACTTACTACCCCTAGTTAGCAGAAGATGGAAAGATAAATCATTCTAACACCTTAGTAATGAAAAATAATATGTCTTGGCAGCAGGCTTCACTCAGGGAAAAAAAATGAAGTTAATAAAAGTCTCTGTACCACATCAATTCTTGTTTTGCTATCACTTAATGACAGTTATCTGAATCTCATTTTCAAAACTCAGAATTCCATTTGTGCTTCTCAGAGGAAATAAAAGGTGAGGCCTGCATGCCAATGAAGACTGTAAATTTATAGCAAAATACCTCTACATGTTAATATAACTGAGAAATTGAAATTTTCTTTGAAAAGAGCAACAAAAAATTACTCCACAAAGCTGAAATTTTGCTCAGGAAGTGCTGCTGTTAAAACCTGTATTTCATTCTGGGATTACTAACCCAAATTCCATATGTAATTTACAGAAGGTTCAAATTGCCCTCTACTCTCTTCTGGCAAGGCCTCAGCTGTTTACTATGTCCTATTTTGATCACTTCACTTAAAAACCAGAAACAACACAAACCACACACAAAATCCCCTAAAAACAGAAAAAGCAGAGAAACCAGAGGAAATTCAGAGAACAAGAATTATGTCAGAGTTAGAAAACCTGGTCTGTAAGAGAAAGTTATACTGGAGAATGTCAAAAACCATGATAACTTTTTCATACATAACAGGTCAATATAAAGAGGTTACTGACCATTTAATCACTATGGCTGCAATGAGGACAGGACAAGGAAATTAAATAAATCAGACATGGAAAATTCATATCCATGAACAGGGTAATTTAAACAGACTTCCTGGAAGGGTGTAGAAGAATAAGCCATTCATACCTACTGTAATGCTGAGTGTCTTTAGCCTAAATTCAGGGCTGCTTAAGACCAAAGCTTGAATCAGAATGGATCCTTTATGTCAAGATAAAAAATGAGCTCTAAGAGAAACTCGTTCTTCTCTTGTGCACTCTGCATGTGGTGTGCACTACAGAGGGGATCTCAACAGCTCCTGGTGTGAAAGGTGTAAGAGCAACTAAACACCAAAGTGACAAAAAGGGCAGATTGGGGTTTGTGCCTTGCTAAACACAATCAGTAAACCTTAGTCAGCATCAGCAGAGGAGTCCACAACTTCCTTATCTCCCTCTCAGTGTGGGAGTTACCATTGCTTCCCAAGTCCTACCTGGGTGACAGTTTCCTTTTCTGTCCACAGTGACCTCACAGCCTCATAGGTCTGATGACTCGCAGAAAGTAACTTTTTCCCTGTTACCTATTTTTTTAGAAAAACATAATTGAACAACAGCTTTAAAAATAGAGACACACATGCCATTCAAATGAAATTAATCATATTTGCCTGAGAACATGCTTGACCCCATACTAAGGCAACTGCTGTTCAAGATCTAGTGCATATTTCCCTTACATCGAGCAAATTGTAAATAATGTTTAAATTGGTATTAGGAATCCACAGGAAACATTCCCATGCTAAATCCATCTACTCCAAATGGAATCAAAACCTGATCAGCAAACAGTGTTCTGGCAATGTTGGCACAATAGACTGGAGCACCAGTTTTAAAGGATCCAAATTTGTCTCACAATGTAGGAAATGACCACAGATAAAACCAGAGACTTACCTTAGCCATGACCACTGACTGAGCTGGGTAACAAACAGAATATCCTACAGTAGTAAGTCCCAACGGATAAGCAATTTTCTTAAACCTAGAACCTGTACAAAGCCAAGTATTTTGAATAATTAGACAATAATGAAATGCAAACTAAGTAGTTATAGCAATTAAATGCAGGAGACATTGATATTCTGAAAGAGAAATAATCCCCAACTAGGTGTTCCAATATTGTGAAGAATGAGAAGAACAATTGTATCATTGTCTAATCCTGCCCTGTCAGCTCTCAGCCAGCTTCTCACAGCAATGAATAATGTCCCTTTCATTTACCAGGAAGGATTGTTTTTAGCCACACAGGCTTTTGCCAGTGTTTCAGAAGAGTATTCAGACCCCTGAAACTGTGACATGCTCCGTATCCCACAGACCAATGATGAGAGAGGCAAACCCTACCTTTCCTTGCCAGCACTACACCAGCCAAGCCTGACACTGTAATTACTCCAGCTTTGGGAAGAAAGTCTGGGGGAGGGTTGTTCAGGTAAACATAAGCATCTGAGAAATGGAAAAACAAAGAAGACAAAAAAGAAGCAGGGCAATTCAATATTAGCAATTTCATTTTACTTCCCACCTAAGAAATAAAGACGAAAATTTTTGATTTTACTAAAAATTAATCACTGATTTTACTGAGATGAAATGAGACAGATATGTGACTTGCCTACCTTTTCCAAACTGAATTGCATCCATGATTCCATTTTTAACAAAGACAAAAACAGTCTACAAAGAAAGAAAAAATGAAACCAGAAAGTAAAATCTCTGCAAGTAGCTGTTCATATATATCTCAGCACAATGAGACAAAGAAATACTGTGTAACTTTAAAAAACCCAAACCAGATCAGTGACCTTCTAGAAAGGCTGTTCAGAGATTTGCCCTCTTTGTGACAAACATATTTATATTTTTAAAACTTACATTGACAATTAATTAAAAAAAAGTTTCTCTACTGTAAGCTCACTCTCAAAACTGACATCTCAGGAACTGCAGAGTAGGAAAACATCTGGACGCCAACTGTATAACATAAGAAAAATCAATTATGAAACACAATCTTCTCTTCCCTACAGACTTTCCCAGGAAAACTGTTTGGAAGAGCAACACCGAATTTGTACCACCAGAGGTCACTGCTACTCAGTGTCGGGAACTCTCACTGATTAATGTCATGAAAAAGTTTGGTACAGATTTATAACAAGAGTATTTCAGTCATGCAGTCACTGACAACATTCTCACAGACCAATGGAATCACAATTTACAGAAAATACAGGAAGACATTTTGAATTTTTTGCTGTTTTCAAATATTAGGGCCTACTTTGTAAGAGGAAAACAGAAGCACAAAATCTGCCAACAGCCAGGGTGAAGCTGCTGTTTCCCAGCAGGTGACAGGCACCACAGGTCCCTCCCCACCTGGAACATGCAGTAACAGAGCTGCGAGGTACCTTTGATGACTAGTGAGTACCACCCTGCTGCAACAGCTACATGGGATGCACTCTGTCTTTTTTGTCAGGTACTGCCCTTTAAAAGAAGCTCATTCTCCGTGGCCTGCACCTGGAACTTCCAACTCCAAAACGCCCTCAAGTTCTGCCAGCAAGAATTTACTGCCATAACTCCTGCTGTAGAAGGAGGGCTCATTTTTCCATCCTATATTATCTTATGCCAGGACAAGAGACTGCAGAAAACCCTCGGGGGGGGGAAGCACCCTGTGTTTTCAGTGGCTCAGCGTGGTGCTGTGAGGAGGAGAGGCAGCCCCGGGTGCTGGCACCCCTTACCTGGCACCAGCCCAGGTAGCGGCCGGCCGTCCCTCGCGCCGCCGAGAGCCGCTGCTGCAGCTGCCCCGGCTGCTCCTCCACGAACCTCGACGTCCGAGGGGGTGCCCGGTAAATGGGGAGCTGGAAACAAAGGCACAGCTGTACAGCAGGGACACAGCTCTCTATTCCCACCAGCTGGTGCACCCGAAGGGGGTTTTTCAAGCCTGCAAACCCTCAGTGTTCCCATTACAGCAAACAAAATCTCGGTATGGAATTACGAACTTTGAGAGTTCCGAAGTGACTCTACTCAAGTGTGGCTTCGCTCTTTAGAAATGGAAACAACTCTATGGATTATAAGCAGCAGAATTACTGAGTGTGACAAACTATCATTCAGCAAAGGCATGAGCAAGAATAATTAAAAGATGGATGTGTGTATTACTAGAAACTGCACATTAGAAAAGGACTCATTAGAAAGTATTCTATTTTTACCTTTTCTGACTTCATTTTTGAAATACTGTAATAATGTAAATGAGATAAAATTTTACTAATTTAGTAACACTTCGTGTTTTATTAGAGCTATAGTTATCAGTTATTTATTATCACATATTACTTTGCTATGTATTTTAGTTACTGGGTAATATAATTCGACGGAAAAAGCTGCTATTCTGTAGATTTTTCTAGTATTATTTAAAAGACCAACAAAAAGGAGGATTCATACCTTATCTGGCTTCACCAGCTGACTTTTTGATTCCTTTTCTGTTGCTGCATATACAGTAATACATACAAATGGCAGCCCAGAAGAAACAGCTGCCAGCTTTACCACCTGGGACAGAGAGATGAAAAAAGGGAGTCAATGCGGAAATAAAAATTACCCTTGGGCTTGATCAAACATGGGATTAAACAAGTCACTTTTAAAACCTTTTTTAAACATGATGCCTTTTGGAAATGTCTTCTAACTTATACAAAGATTTTCTCAAATTATAATGGTAAAGAAAAAGTTAAAGATCCCTGATAACAGTTTTACATCTAAAATACCAGGAAGAACTTTGTGTTCAAAGGCACACTGCTGCTTCCATCACCTGTTAGGGTAAATTCAGATGTCATTTACTCAGCATGCAGAACCTCCAAGTCAATGAATGACTCATTTCAGCAAAAACACGTTGATTTTCTCTGCTGCAGAGACAGCGAGCTCCTCCTCCCACAGAGGCTGCCAGGCAGGGCAGTGACCCTGGGCAGGAATCAGAGAGCAGTGGGGCAGGGGGAGACACCACAACCCCTGGTCCTCCAGGTCTGTGTGCTTCCCTGGCTGCCCCAGCTGCCTGGGGAGGCGTGGATGTGGGCAGAAGGAAGATGGAGGTGGCTCCACTGCCAGAATCTGCAGAGAAAAGTCTTCCCTACAAAAAATCAACACCAGCCACGCTGCCAGCAGGGTGCTGGCCATGAATCCAGGCAGCACAGGCTGACAGAAGGTCTAACATCAGCGTCACTGAAGGTCACACAGCAATATCAAACACTCAGTGCAGCTGAGCTCTCCACTGCCATTCCAAGGGGCACTTGCCGTCTTTCCTTCTGTGCCCAACAGCAGGAAAAGCCACTGGGATGTTCTGATGGCTCGTGTGCCCAGCCCAGGATCGTGGCTCTCCTGGCACCCAACAGCCCCAGGACACAGAACAGGTGAGAGAGGAGGGTGATAATCAGAGTAAGTCCCAATTAACACAATAATTGCCTTTCTGACAGTTTGCTTGGTGCAAAATGCCAGTCTGAGCTACAGAAGATTATCTAGAAGAGGATGCGTGTCCTCAAAATAAGTTTGTATTTCTGACGAATTAGTAAACAAAAACTACTTAAAACCTATCATAATTCAAATTGCTTATTTCAGTACAGCATGCTACCAGAACAAGATACCAATTTTCAGTAGACACCGGAAGGACAACTGAATTCAAAAGTGACAGAGCATGAAAAAGTTGTATTGTTGACTTTAAAAAGTTGATATACTTTTAGAAGTCACAATGGAGTTCTGTGCTCAATGTAACAGAGAAAGCTTTACAGGGAATGATGAAAGTAGTCCAGCTCCTGACTGACAGTAATGGCTTTACTTTTGTGTGCCTGCAGACAAACACATAAATGTTTGAAGATCCAAGGAAACAGCTGTACTGGCTAACATTTACACTGGCACAGTTATTCCAAGAGGGTTTCACTCTTTTCTACTGAAATCACAAAGAACCAGAGTGAAAGAAAAAGCAACATCACCTTGACTGCACTAAAGAGGCTTCACGGCATGGAGCTGTTTATCCTGCTCCTTATCTAATCATGAGGTGCACTAAAAAGGCTCAATTAGCTAAGTTGTTTCTTGAAATTGTTTTATTAAATGATACTTAAGAGGCATTATGTTTTAACAAGGAAAACCATATATTGTTTAGCTAAAGAAATCAAAAAGTATTTTACCTATGAAAACTACAGAAGTTACTGAGAATTAAGAAACAGCAGGATCATATTGTTATAACAACACTGGGAAAGAAGGACAGAGAAAAACACCTGCACCAAGCTGGAGCTTGTGAAACACCCTGGAATTACACGTTCAGGCAGCAGAATGACTCCAGAACATCAGCTGATAACTGACTTAGAAATAAATAAAGTCTTCTTTTGGATGAATTCAGGAAATTGCTGCAGCTACAAAAGCCATGAGGCCAGGTGACATTTCTGGAGATGAATTCTGCACGGACACAGAGCTAAACACCACCAGAAGGGAAGGTCAATGGCAAGAGTTAAAATATTCCCTGTAACACCACTGCCACGTTCCTGACCTGCAACACTGATATCCTGAAGGATTTTTTTTCCCCCAGGCATAAAAGCACAGCAAAGACAAACAGACATGGCATTATTTTTGATGAGAAGCCTGAACAGCAATTATTTGCTAAAGAAATGCATTATATGCTCTCTAGCAGAAAATTGTTACAGCTATGCCTCTTAATGGTAGAAATGGAGTAAGACCAATCAAAATATAATAATAAAACTGTCAAATGTACCTGGATAATTTTGGCTTTAAGTCTTTACATTTCAAACAATCTGCTTCAAAGTGCTGGAATCTTATCAAAGATCAAAAGTACAGATTCTATTAAAAAAAAAAGTTAAAAAGCTACATCACTACAAAGAATTCACTATCTTGCACTCAAAAGATGCAGAATACAAACTAAACCATAATAAAACCATATAGTTAATTTATGCTAATCTCCAAGACATTGTTTCCCACTGAAACTACAAATTCTGTGTACTTGCTTCAAGAATTGGAGCACAAGTCAGGAAACTTGCCCTGAAGGCAGGAACTGCCTCAAAACAAATGTAATCAAAGGAGTAGAGTATATGCAAAAATCTGATGTATGGATTTATATATAAAAATTTATGAGTTCTCTATCACAAAACAGGAATCTACTAGCCAGGTTAAAATAAGATTAAAATTTAGCTGCTACCTCATATAATATTTTCCATGAAAAAAAGTTAATTTAAGAATTAAGAGTCATTAGTTTATGACTTTCTCCTACCATTTAGATGTCTTGTGATGGATCAAAAAACTGTCTCACATGCTTTTGGTTTGTTTTTCCCAGAAGTTACACAAGACATGACGATTGCCAGAAGCTTGTAGGCCAATTCCAGTATCCTAATTCAGGTATGCATTTATAAATCTCCAATGACAACTACCAAAAACCCCCACACAAGTGGAACAGAGCATCCTTCCACTTCACCTCAACTCACTGATACTCCATGGATTTGGTTTTAATCTTGGTCTGCCAGATGGTGACCCATAGAGAGTGAAATATTAAGAAGAGTAAAACTCTTATTAATCTGTCATAGTAAATAGTAAAGAACACGCATAAAATTACATCACTTCACTAAAGGTACTGCATCATTCAGATTTATGTACTGAGACAAACTACTTCAAGATCACCCAGCCAGACAGGAAAGCCAAAGACAGTTTCTTTTTCCATAACAAAGGTAAAATGCTTTGTTTTAATTTCTTTGGCTGTCCTTCGGCATCATTCTTTTCTTTGCAGATATATACACATTTTAAATGCTATTAAAAAGTAAATAGGAAGATTAATGTGAGAGCAACCTATTCATCAATTTGCCTGTCAACACTATAAAACCTGTCTAAACATTTGTGAGAAAGCCTAGATCTTTACATGCACGTTTTTCTCTGTTTAATAACACTGTATTACTCCTACAAGTAGAGATATTTACATACTTGCAACCCTGTTAGCTCGTAACAGCGTGATTTTAACAGCCTCGTTTTAGTGATGTACAGCACCACTAGCACTTTATCATGTTACTACCAAACTATCATCTCGATATTCCACGAGTGTTTCGGGGGCTGTGAGTAGATGGAGAATAACCAGAAGAGAAACATTGCTTTTATTCCCTGTTGTACAATTTAACCACCTCTCGAACCAGCTCTTTCCCCCTCAAGCCCCTCACCACCAGAGACCTCTCACTGCCCCACTCCTTCACCTGACCCCGGCTTCCGCGGCACCCGGGGCTCCTTCCCCGCAGCCCCGCCGGAGCTCCCGAGGGGCCGCACGGAGCCGCCCCGAGCCCGCGGAGCCCGCGG